>QJSC01020921.1:255689-393851 GCA_003697955.1 Calidris pygmaea
ACGAAGCTGGTGAGGGGTCTGGAGCACAAGTCTTACGAGGAGAGGCTGAGGGAGCTGGGGTTGTTCAGTCTGGGGAAGAGGAGACTGAGGGGAGACCTTATCGCTCTGTACAAGTACCTGAAAGGAAGCTGTAGAGAGGTGGGGGGCGGTCTCTTCTTCCAAGTTACAGACGATAGGACAAGGGGTAATGGCTTCAAGTCGCGCCAGGGGAAGTTCAGGTTGGATATTAGGAAACATTTCTTTACTGAAAGGGTTATCAGGCATTGGAACAGCCTGCCCAGGGAGGTGGTGGAGTCACCATCCCTGGAGGTATTTAAGAAACGTGTAGACATGGTTCTTCAGGGCATGCTCTAGTGCCCAAGATTATTGGTTTGTGGTGGGGTGCTGTGTGGGTAGGTGATGGTTTTGGTTTGGTTGTTGTTGTTGTGTGTTTAGGTGGTGGGTGGTGGGGGTTTTTTTTGGTTTTTTTTTTTGTTTTGTTTTTTGTTTTTTTTTTTTTTTTTGTGGTTGGACTCGATGATCTCTGAGGTCCCTTCCAACCACTACGATTCTGTGATTCTGTGATTCTGTGAACATACAGGTGCAGTGTCAAGGTGCAGACAGGAGACTGGACTACAACAGAGTGAGTCACAAAACCTCTTTTATTCTGAAGATGAAGACTCGATTTCACCAGAAGAATGCCTGGATTCAATCTGAACATGGTCAGCAGTGGGTGTTCCCACTCCTTCTGATTTTAAGTAATTCCCCTACTACCTGAGGCGCCCCCCAAAAATCTACCATGTAAGTGGTTTGCAGGGGTTTTATTTTATGGTTATGACAGTGCACTGGGATGTTCCATTTTCTTGTTCCCTGCTTGTTTACTTATGTATAAGGAGTGAACTAGTTAATAACCACAGTCATTACAGAGAACTGGAGGAGTCAGATTGGTGGCTAGATGGATTGATAGATGTGTCAGTTACGTCCAGTTATTATTCTCTGATGTCTGTGAACACTGGAACTAAGTCAAGTATAAAAATGAATCATCACAAGCAACAACAAAATGAAGATGTGCGCCTATAAGTTTATGTATCTATGCTTGCCTTTTTGCATATAAATACATATGTTGAATTATGTATATGTTTGTGATCAGAACAAATATTTACACTATATACGTGAAAATATGTACACATAGAAAATATGTAAGTTCTTTATATATATACATATATACACACAGTAAATACATTAAGTGTATATATGTAGGTTCTCTTTACTTCCATAAAACCTTGAGTCCAGCAGCATACCAAGTCCGTTGCCCTTTAGTCAGTGCATAATTAAACTCATAAGCCTCACAAAATCAAATGGACATTAGATGTTCTCTGCTAGAATGTGGTGTAAGCACTAAATATAAATGCAACGTGTTCCCTAAATGGTGTAAAGATTTATTAACTTCTAAAGTTTACAATTTTCTGATTATTTTTTTTTCTGAGAAAGTATCCAGACTACAGGATGCTTTCATTTTACAACAGATGCTTAAGGGTCTTATTAAAACCTATGTCTATGAAAAAATTAAGTCTGGGTGTTTTGAGCTACAAAAGAAAAGAAATTAATTTTGTGGGTAAGTGGAAAACAGGTTGATTTTGATAAATTTTGTTTAAAAATGAAATCTGTTGATGGGTTTTAATGATGTATCATATGCTGCAATTGATCTGAAATTTGCATCCAGTGATTTGTCATAGTGCTTAGGGAGTGAGAGTAACTTAGTGGGAATGCTGCCCCATAGATCATGTTGGTTTGAGTATACTGAGGACAATTCATACTGTTTACTTCTCTGTTTTTATAATTTCTTAGAAAAGAATCATTAGATTTGGAAAGAGAGTATGCTTTACGTGACAAAATGTTAGGAATGACCTAGAGCATCTCAACCACCACCTCTAGCCTGTTAGCTGCACAGTTATTCAGGAGGAAAGGGAGGCCCTTCAGAGGTTAATGAATGAGGTTAATGAGGGGAAAATGCTGGAATAAGATAAAAGAGAGTTGTGACCATCCTTCCTAAAAATGGTAGGGAAAGCAGAGAAGTAGAAAAGGAAATTTTCGAAGAAAAACAACTGCCTGTCCAGGATGTGAGGGTGGTAAGACAGGAAAAGGGTGGGGGATACAGCTCCAAATCATATGACCTAGGATATCCTGTTTCAGTCCAATGCAATTAAGAAATTATTGTTCTGTAAGTCCAGCTATATTGAGACATATTGGCTATATCTGCACTGGCAAATAATGAATGGGTCCAGCACTGTTTTCCTCTGTAACTTTTTGTTACTGTCCTATGAGTATTTCCCACAGGAATACATTTCCTAATCTGGGAAAAAGTTCTTCATTTTAACTTTCTAAATACTTTTGCCTTGGCTTTATTGCACATGACCATTGAAGGTGTAACTACAAAACAGAAGATATAATTGAAACACAGGAAGATATTTTTGCCTAGGATCCTGTACAGTTTCTTGGATATGGATATGTTGATTCCCTTTTTGTTTTCTGACAGGAAATTTCCTTTGATTAACTAAAAGGGTTGTCTCTTAAGACATAATAACTGGTTTTAAATCCAATAAAGCTGAAGATTGTGATGGTACATAGTATGATTTATGTCTATAGTTTCTGGAAATAAAGGTCACTAACTTTTTCTGCAATACTTCCTGAAAACTATAAAAGGTGGTTGCTCACTCTTGACTGGTTTATGTAAAAGTGTAGTGATTCATTATGTTAAGTCTGTACAGCAGGCCCTGGAATGATTTTCCAAACACTGGGATTTGGTACACACCACAGCCATGGTATGGATTTGTCCTGGCATGCAACCCAACTGCATTATCCCTCCCTGCACTCCACCCATGTCCTTGCATAAACTCAAGCCCATGCTAATATGAGTCTGTCCTAGTCTAGGTGATTACAACTATGGAACAGATGATGAAAAACCCTTGCTGTACATATAGAAACAACAGTGGAAAGTAAACAGCTGTTTTACTTATTTCTCTACAGAAGCTATTTTTAAAAGCCAAGAAACAATACAATGAATGAGATTTTATATGCTAGGTAATTAAATCATTTCTTAGAGCTGCATAGTGTGAATATACTGAATTCCAGAGTAGAGTTAAAATGATTTTAAATTCTCCAGGTGCATTCCCTCAGGATATATAAGCAATCTCCTATGCAATCCTGAAAATGCAATGTTCCCAGATGCATTCCAAATGTCGATTGTTCACAGTTTTTCTGTGGGAGAAATCTCATATTTATCTTCCCCCCTCACCATTGCTCCAGAGTCCACCAAAGCCCCAAATAGGAGAATAGCCAAAGTTTGCAAGACACAAAGTGACAGATTTTACAGATAGACAGGAAAATACAAGACCTCTTCCAAATCCGTAATAACCATAGTGGGGACCATTCAATTAGGCATTGCTTTTAATTATTCCAGCAGTAAGATAAACTACAACTTTGCTGTGGCATGGTCCTCCTCACCTTATGTTCTGGTGATGGGACTGTACGAGTTTGGACATAGCAGGGAAGAGAGAAGAGAAAGGCTATTATCCCTCAGCATCATGAGCCTAATGGCAGGGGTACGTCCTGAGAATTTTCAAGCAAAGAATGTCCCCTTGTGCAATGGAATCACTGAATGTAAAGCCTGTAATACTGAAATAATGTGGCTTGTTGGATATATACATGAATAGAAAAAATGCTACAGAGTATTTTCATGAACTGTATTTCAAATTTGCACAGAGCAAACATGGCTTGGAACATTTTTTTATTACTGACCAGGTCCTAAGCTTTTTCTTTTTTTCATCACATAGGATAGCATTGACTAATACCATATTCTGCAAACCAAAATCGAATTCAGAAGTTCAATTTAAATCTTGGCAACCCTTCAAGAACATTAAAAAGAAATTAAATCAATTTTTGGGAGACAAGCTGTTATATTTTAGCTTTCTTTTTACATAAATGTTAAAAGAATATTTTCTTTTTGGAATCTGGCCATAGCATATGACCAAGACCCTTCTGCAGTAACCAGGTAACTGACCCCCTTTGTTAAAGGGTCAGGTAACTGACCCTATGTTTGTTAAAAGATAGACAAGAAAAATGCATTTTTCTTACAACGAAGAAAGGATCTTAGGACTGCCATACACCAACTACAGTATGTTTGATTGGTTGTTACCTTCCCACTTGCTAAGGACACATTTTTACAGACAAGTAAAGCAGCCCAGCAAACCTTTTCTTGCTTTTGGACTAGCTGGTACAACATGTTTACAGCTACACACCCTGGTACCCAAAAGAGGTTGCTTACATCCAAACTTCTTGTTGGCTAAAGTCCGTTAACTCTTAGTGGACCCCAAATCAAAACTGGTAACAGGCAACTGGAGTGGCAGTGGCCTGTTGGCTCTGCCCAGAACTGAGGTAACATGCCTGTGCCCACACTCTCTTTAGTTACTAGTACAGATCGTTTGTCCTTGATGACCTACGGGGACGTTTCCCCATTAATGTATGATATGTTTTAAAATCAATAATCGATAACCTTGTTTTTTATGGAAAACCTGCTGCTGATTTTCAAAGAAGCTGAATCGTTCTTTGAAGAATTTATGAGGGAACAATCCTGAAGGATTTTTGGCAATATCCAAGGTATTTATAAGGGGCATTCAATACAAGTAAAAGCAGTTGCTGCTGAATCTTCCCTTGGACTGATGTATAGTGCAGTTAAGAAAATTTATTACAATGAAGAATATGAAAATTTGCTTAATACTGAAGAGCAGAGTGACCTTATTGTGCCAAATGTACACTGCAGACTAAGTAAAAATAAAAATAAGCATGTGCTGGAGGAATTCCTGAAAGATGCTGATATACACAGTTTTAATAATAAATTAAAGATGTCTCTATTTAATGAGGTTAGTTACTTCTATGAACACTTAAAAGTTCAGGTTTTTATTTACTAAGGAATAAGCTATCTGGTAAAGGCAATACAAACATAAAATGTGTAAATTGGCTTACAGTTTAGCTGTTGGTTATTAAAGCAGATACAGTATTATGTATTATTCTTGATAGCAGTACTACGGAGAAGAGAAAGAAGCACAGATGTTAATGGAAACAGATTCAGGAAATGTATGTGTAAGTGAAATATATGTGAGGTGAGTATTTGGCAGCATAATCCTCAAATGCTTGTAGTTCTAAACCAGAATCAACTCTTCTGCCGTGGCAAATTAGAGTTGTAGGCCAGTTTGGATTTGTATCATTCTATACCAAGTAAGACTGATTTGATTCAGAGTTTTGAAATAAATGTGTTTGTGGGAAAGCAACGGAAGATTGACGAGGAGGACTGTAATCATGCTCAAGTGACTCACACGTGGGGTGCTAGAAAACACATATATCACACTAATTGTTGTTTAGTCTTATGCGTTCAACAAGCAGAACGTCTGCACTTAGATAGCATAGGCCTGGGATAGACTCAGGGACACCTTATTGAACCTGCTCAATATTCCTGCCCTGCTGTTGAAGATCAAAGCACAGTGGAAAACTCTGCCTGCCTGAATCCTTGAAATACAGTCCAGAACAGCAAGTGTGAGCTCTCCCTCTCTCACTCCCTTGCTAGAAAGGACTGTCTTGCTAATAAGGACTCTCTCTCACTCCGTGATGCCTGCATCCCCTGCTTGCATCCCTCTGCCTGGGTGCTGCTTCAGAGATCCATGAGGTATTGAGATTAAATTTGTTCTTTGCCCTTCATCCGTGGTTTTGTGGTTGTTCCTGTGTCCTGCCTGCATCAGCTCACACAGTTTTGCACGGGTCCTTTATTGGTTGGCTGTTTTCTGGAGTTTTTGACTATATTAATTTGAAGCAAAAGCATATTAATAAACTGTCAGGTGGACAGTTTTAATTGTCCTCTAAGTGTTAGAGCAGTCTGTTGCACTACTGCAGTTTAAAGTGTGCAAAAGGTGTCAACTGCAAAGATGCAGAGAAAACATTATCAATATATACAACAACTAAAGGGATTTCAGGACTCACATTTCCTTTGAAGAGGGCTTGGCACATTGCTCCTATTTGGAACCATCAAAAATGGTCTAGTGAACGCAGTCCAGTGATAATATTATTTTATTGCTTGAAAAACTTAATTTTGAGTTTCTTCAGGATGCTTTACCTTGAAGTGTATCAGCCCATTCAGAACTAGTTCACAGGTCCCTGTCAAGACAAGAAGGCAAGAGAAAACAAAGATATGGATGACAATAATGCACTGTGATGCAGTTACACAAAGGAGTTAAAAAGTAAACAGAAATTAATTTCATTTTGTACATTTTTATAGTCAATTAGATGTGAGTAATACTGTAATTTGGAAGCAACATCTTGTTGAAAAGAGAGGTTGTGCTCCTTATTGTTGGTACACAACCAAGAATTTATGCACCTTTCTCTTGTGACAGGAGGCCTGGCAAGTAACGTTGTGAGCAGGAAGCGACTCATCCCAGATGTTCCAAGTAGTATTTTACTACTTTTTTAACTTATCCTCAAAATAAACTGATGTGTCTCATATGACTGAAATTGTTTGGATTCTCACTTATTACTGGTGGTCTGTTAAAAATTGTTATATGACTGAATACTCTGCTATGAGGAAGTGCACCTGAATGGCAGGGGCTTAACTTTACAACTTCCTTTCTTTATGTAACACTTCTGGAGCTAAATGCTTTTTCATGCCCTGTGAAATCTAATTTAGAGATATGCAAGGTACCTTCAGCTTTTTCTAGGCCCTTTAAAACTTTAGAGCAAAAGAAATGTTAATGATAGAATACACACTTTACCCACATTTGCAGTTTAGCAGACAAACTCTGCAGTGTTCTCTTCCCACAGTTTAAAAATATTCAGGAATTAATGGGGAAACTTGACAAGTGAAGCAGTGGTTTCAAGTGCTGCATATAAATCTTATGCACAGAGAATAAAAGGCTGATTCAGTCTTTCATATCATTGTATGGTACAAATGAAGTATCATAACATGAAGTATCATAACACATAGAAAAATTTTAACATTCTCACTGCTATTATTCTCTCTCAAAATTTACTTCTGCTCTGTTGATTTTCTGTTGTTTTAACAAAATATTGGAGCACTCAAGAGGACACAGCAATTAAGGTAAAGATTCATGTTTTCTAGCCAGATAAGTTTCAAAAGGTTCAGCACTTCAGACCCACTCATATAGTGATACTACATTCACAGCCTTCTTTTCTGATATGCCAGATCTCCCATGCTTCCTACAAGCACAAAAGCCGAGGCCTTGCTCTGAGATCCTCAGAACTCTTTGAAGAAGAAGAAGAAAGTGCCCTTTTTCGGCTCATATATATAGAAGGAGGTACAGAGGTTCACCATACAGTTACTCAATGGAATGTATGCTTCTTCTGCCTTCTTTATGAGATTTATGCTTTTTCAAGCCAGGGTAGACATTGTGCTGAATGCTGATTTTGTCGTCTTTTTGAAATAAAGAGAAACAAGGACTCTAGATCGTGCAGCCTTCAGACATATTAAGAGCTTTCCATTAGCTATTACAAACTAAGAGGTAAAACAAAAGAAAAAAAGGCAGTAATGTTGTTTAGTTATTCACAAGACAAATACAGTATGCACGTATGCATAAATGCATGTATGCACAGGAAAGACTGCCTTCCTTTTCCGTCTCTTCTTTGGATTAGAGTCTTTCCTATGATAAAGTTGTGAAATGTAAAGTTGTCTTTGTGATATTTTTATCAGTGTGAAGATTTTAAGTATATTTAACAAGAAAAGACATCACTTCTACACATCACTTCTGAACTCTGATCTGGTTTCTCCTAATTAATCACTTGGTCCCTCAGCTTCCCATTCTTATTGGTATTTTCACAGTACGACTACATGGCCGAAGACCAACCCTGCAGAAAAAAGTACTTAACGTCTTTCTGCTATCTTAGCTCCCATAACTTGCTTACCAAACAAATATCTACTTCAGCACAAAGAAGCTACAAACAAGGAGAGTGGTGTATGTGGAAGTCTCCATTTTCTCTGTTGATGGCAATTAGGCATGAGATCATTCTAGAGCTGCTGAAAACATGTACTGAAAGATCACTAGCTATATGGCTATATTATTTTGTTTGTCTGTGTTTCCTCTAGTACGCAAGTCCTTCTGAGGCACATTGAATGTACTGACATCGCAGCCTTCCATTCAATTGATGACCAGCTACCTCACTGCCTTTCCCATCATTTTTACTTGTCAGGGAAAAAGGACCCTTTGAAAGTGGCAGGCAATAAGTTTTCACAAAGTAGCACGTACTTTAAGACAAAAGTGAGGGAAAAGAAGGACTCCCCATCTTTGTTTAAGTTTTAAAGCAAAGCTAAACTGTGCTGACTAAACACTAAACTAAACTGACCAAGCTGTGTTTAGGCGCACTAGCAGAAACTCATTATGTTTTTGAACTCATCAGTTCTTTGAATCAATACTATCAGTATTCCTGTATGTAAAAGCAAAGCACAAAGCAATGCTGAATACCTTTAAGTGTCTTTTTTTCTTTAATGAAATTGCTAACAGAAAATCTGCCTTTTTTTCTATATGTCTTGTTTCTTTGCCAATCCATTCTGAGATTTTATAACCAGAAGCACTTGCAGAATGCAAAAGTGGAGGTTATTTTGTAATACACTTTCGTTGTTTCTCTTCCAAGTATTTACTTCATCAGAAAATGTAATACTGCAGGATTTGTCTCAATAAATATGGAAAGCAATATTCTTTAGCTGGTCAAAATCAGCAATGCTTCAGTGAAGACATTTCTTAATTCTGCTCTGGCTCCACTCACAGATTTGAACATCACTGTTTTTTGGAATCTATGTCTCAATCTAGGGTCTTAACTGCCATCCAAAGGGAAGCTTGTTATTTGATGTTTATAACCTGCTTTGTCTAACTTTGTTGTGGTTTAACCCAGTAGGCAGTTAAACACGACACATGCTCGCTCACTCCCCCCTGGTGTGATGGGGGAGAGAAGTGGAAAAAAGGTAAAACTTGTGGGCTGAGATAAAGAAAGTTTAATAGGACAGAAAAAGAAGGGAAAATAATTATTATGATAAAATAATATATAAAACAAGTGATGCACAATGCAATTACTCACCACCCGCCAACTGATGTCCAGCCATTACTCAAGCAGAAACCACCTCACTCTGACCAACTCCCCCCAGGTTTATATGCTGAGCATGACGTCATATGGTATGGAATATCCCTTTGGACAATTTGGGTCAGATGACCTGGCCGTGCCCCTCCCCAGCTTCTTCTGTGCCCTCATCCTCCTTGCTGGCAGGACAGCATGAGAAACTGAAAAGTCCTTGACCTATTGTAAGCACTGCTCAGCGGCAACTAAAAAATTCACCTGCTATCAACATTGTTCTCATCCTAAATCCAAAACACAGTACTATACCAGCTACTAGGAATAAAATTAATTCTGTTCCAGTGGAAATCAGGATAAACTTACTGTCAAACAAACCTTTTGCCCTATTAAAACAGAGTATATAATCCTAAAAATTGCACTATGCATGCAATAACCCTGCTATAGAGATTCATTTAATGCAAAATAAGTTGCCAAAGGAGAATCACAGAATCACGGAATTATCAGAGTTGGAAGGGACCTGTAGAGATCATCTAGTCCAACTTCCCTGCTAAAGAAGGATTGCCAAGAGCACATTACTCAGGACTGCATCAAGGCGGTCTTGAAAATCCCCAGAGGAGGGGACTCCACGACCTCCCTGGGCAGCCTGTTCCAATGCTTTGTCACCCTCACCATAAAGAAGCTTTTCCTTATATTTGAATGGAACTTCCTATGTTCCAGCTTGTGCCAGTTGCCCCACGTCCTATCACTGGAAACCACTGAAAAGAGCCCAGATCCCTCATCCTTCAACCCACCCTTTAGGTACTTATAAACATGGATAAGGTCAAGAAGAAAAAACATTAAAATTGATCTATAGAGACAGTTTAAAAAAGAAAGAAATTTAATAACTTTCAGCAAGTATTCTCCCTGCTGGTCCTCTGTCCACTGAAAATGCTATGCTTCTGAACTCAGTGCTGTTTTTCAGTAGCACCTAGAAGTTTGCCCAGCTGAGACTCCATTGTGCCAGGATAAATGTCAGTCCTTGCCTGCAAGACACTGAGGTCTAAAGGACTAAAACTGACAAGTATGTGGTAGGAATGATAAAGGGTTAGTTTAACACAAGTAATATAAATTGGTGCAAAAAAACTCAGGTCACAATTTCTTACTTGCTATAGACTAGGAGATGGAAATATTTTGTACATGAAATGTTAGAAAGAAGTCTCCTTTATTTATCCAGAGAGTTAATGAACTCAGATTTACTTTACTCCTGTAAAATTTACTAGTTATAATTCTGTTCAAATACTCTGTATGATACAAACAAATCCAAAGTAATATGCTATTTATTGCTTCCCAGAATATCTTCTTTAAACAGCTTGATATCAATTTGGAAAGAGATTTTAAAAGATTTGTGAGTATACAGATATGTCTGAAATTTGGTCTCTAAGTCCCCAGTATTAGGTACCCAAAAACTAAAAAATGAAAAATAGTAATGCTATTCCCAAAGTTTCAAGGAGATAAACACAAAGTACCTGGTATACGTGGAATAAAAAAAGTCTCTTCAACTAGAAACAGATATTAAAAAACTATTTGAATGTTTAGAAGTCTTGAATGAAAAGCAGCAATAAATTTACAAGTCTTTAAACCAGCTTCATGAAAGATATGAGCAAAGAGAAACCCAAAAGATATAAATACAGATTGACTGAGGATAAGGAAAACAATAGACTATACGTAATAATATTTTCTTCTGTTATTATTAAGATACATATCTTTATATATATATTATTCTGTTATTATTAAGATCTACAAGCTCATGATAAACCTTAAATGAGCAAGAAACCTTTTAAATTTGTATAAATTACTCTAAATTCATTTAGTTTTGGTGCCCAGACTTAGAAAAAAATATTTTTCTGGAAGACTCCAATAACACCTATGAGACTTCACTGACTGGTAGGAAAGGAGGCACCTACCAGCTCCTTTACACTTCACACTTAGAAGTAAATTAAATTCTTAAGTAAAACAGACAGAATTAATTTCCTGAACTGAATATAGGGGGGTGAAATATAGGGGAGTAAAATAAATTTTCCTATTATCAAGGAAAATAGAAAAGAAAAGCAGGAAATAACTTATGAGTAAACTAGGATTTTGGCAACCACGATCAATGTCATTAAGATCAAGTAATTTATGGTGCTAGTATTGAGAGAAAAGTATTTATGATAGATACGATACATGGACACCATTAGGCAAATTTGTAGGTATGTGAGTATTGTATACTGATAACCTCTGGCATCCCATAATAGAACATGATATTTATTCCATGTTTACGATATAATATGGAATCTTTTTCTCTGTTTTAGAGTACCTAGATATAAATATTGAAAATTAATATATGATCATTAATTGCTACTTTTAAAACATTTTCTTGTTTTTACACTGAAGATGGGAATACTTCTTTCAACATAGAGAAAATGGCATTAAGTCTTGTAAGGCAACTAGCTGAGTAAGCAAATTATTCAGCACATGAAAGGAAGTGTCATGACAAATAAGATTATTAAAAAGAACCCTCCAGTTATCTTCTGGCCATTGGGTGCCATTATCAGCTTCAATGAAATAGCAAATGCTAATTAGCCCCAGTGGGTAAAAGGGGCAGTTCCAATAACAGCCATCATGTCAAAGGCAAATAATGTCATAAATGTAATTGATAATAATGTCCTTGTATCAGCTACCACACCAAAATGAGTTTTTCATCAACACCAACACTTCAGGCTGAAAATAAGAGGGTAAGAAATAAACAAGTTTTCAGATAAGTGCTGAGGGAAATTAAACAGTAGGCTAGCTTGATTTTGTTATCTGATACTGTAAGTGACAACAGCAACAAAAAAATACTTTTGCCTAAATGTTAGAGAGATGTCAGAAATTATTGCATTTTCAGATATTTTAGTTTTGATTTAAGACTAAAATAATTATTTTCTAATTGTTGATTTCCCTAAACACACATTCATATTTTCGAACTTTCTTTTGAGAAACTCAGATATCCAGATTTTTAAATGTGTGCATATTTTTTGAAAGAGACTTAGAAAACTATTTGCACGTTATGCAATCCAAGACTATATTTCAACATCACAGAAGTTTCTTTATATTTCTATATATTCAATAATTAAAAAGAATTTTATGAAAGCATAAAGAAAATGTGAAGAATATTAAGCATTTTTTCCTTCAAATCTCTTCTCCAAATTTACATATTTTCAATTGCTGCTCATACATCTTCCACTATTCCTTTACCTGATCCTTGCACAATACCAATGGAAAAAAATACTAGTTTGTTAAATAAGCCATTGGAAAGAATCTGTGAACAAAACCCACCATGTTGCTTAAACTGTAAATTGTTTCTTTTCCTTCTGTTAATCAGTCATACTTTTTGGCCAATTACCTGTCCTTCTCTCAGTTGCCTACTCTGTACTGAAGAAGGCCATATCATAGTAACTCCTTTCCAAAGTGTTATGGGCTCCATATTAAATCAATTTTCTTTTTGTTAGTAGCTCTCATATTGGAATACTCTTTCAGAATCTCATTTCTCTGGTAAATAGTCTTTTTTCTAATTTCAAGCCTAAATGTATTAATAGACAGCTCATTTATATTCTAGTATCAATGCTATTGGTTTAATCTTTTTTCTCACTCCCTTGTCTGCACTTGGTGATGGTATTTCTATGCTTTCTCAGGTGTCCTTTCTGTCTCCACTCTTCAAACAGGCAATCCAATTTGCCGATCACTCTGATGTCTCCTCTTCTAGTGTGTCTCAGTTATCAGTCCAGCTTTGCTGAAAATGAATGACCACAAAAATAATATTAGATTTACATAAGGATGGTTTTATACACTAGCCTTGAAGATTGTTATTCTTCTTTTCTTTGTTTGAGACATGGCTTCAATCTGTGGAATACTAGATACGTTGTAGACATTTTAACAAACAAAAATATTCTGGTGAACTAAATTCACTTTTGGGATGAGACTTCCATTTTATGATAAACACAATCCACGATTTTGAGTAAATCAGTGAATACAAGGCTGAAGATTTGAAGTACAACTAGAATCTAATCATCTAGTTGTGGCTGAACAGATTACAGAAAAGTAGCGGTTAATACCTCAACATAGTGTTACAGTAATGCTTCACCACAGCTATAAGAAAACTTAGATAAATAAATTAAGACTGTCCTCACAAGATAGCTCCTATGTTTAGAACTAGTAATTTATTAGAGTTTAGAAAAGACTGTATAAAATGCCTGCACATTTTATTCTGTTCTTCATTGAACATTAGATTAAAAACATATGGAAGATGAGATTATATTCTCTACTTATTTGACAAGGGTGAAAAAGAACAAAAAATTATGGTTCAGATTCTGATCAAATAACAACATGCCTCTGGTTCCATTTTATTTGCTAGTACAATGGTGCTGCCTAATTCATTCCCACTGCTTTAAAAAAAAAAAATCTGGTGTTTTTTTAAGCCATGATGAAAATTCCAGTATTTAAACTGTTTGACAGTAACCTTGAAAATATATCTGGGAATATTCATTCCAAGTTAAAATGGAAAATGCTGTGATACTGGATCAGATTACTTGTGATTTCAGAACAAAATTAATATATTGGATACATTTACAAGAGGAAAATAAACAATTTCATTGTGGGCTTAAATAACTAATTAAGTACTCTATGATTCTTTCACGTTTTTAGAATTCGTTCCTACAGTAATAGAGTACATGTTCTGGAATATGGAGACAAACCAGAACACATGACAAGTATCCTGTGATTTACCCCAAATACACTGGACAGCGAAACAGTAAGAGGTTCTGCAAAAATCAGCACAAGATCCACTTTGTCATTCTTCTCCTTTGAAGCTAAGGTTATTACTTTTATAGAACTAAGAGCAGAAAAAATTTATTCTTTTCCTGAAGTATTTATTTGAAATAACAATTACTCTTGATTTATGCCAGTAAATGAGGAGGATATGGCCTTTGGTCATTTTTTTTTCCAATTGCAATGCTTATTCAACAACTGTAAGAAAATAGTTTGTCTCTAAACCTGAACTTTTCTGATTACATAATGCTTAATTCCATTACCATAGGCTAAGCAACTTGTAGTTATTTTGGAGAGTAAAAGTGTTGTGACATTGGATCAACATGTGCTTATGAGTGATGTTCTTTTCAATTACTTGCAAAACTGACTTTATCAACAGATTTAGCATCCTCTGCTTAGGAAAAATGATCACCTGACATGGCAAATAAGTCTGGCACTTAGATATTCTGAATTCATTGACGATTTAACTTGCAGAAGTATAGTAATCTTTTCTGTAAGTGAAGGGATAAATGCAACATAAGGCCTGCATATTTTTATGTGAAAATATGGTCTGTTTTGTGAACATTCATGATCAAATGTTTTATAATTTTATCTCCATCTTTGTGGTTCAGTGCTGCCATATTGTGCTGCTTGCCTCTAATGAAGTAATTTTAAAAAAAAGTAAGAGCCGAAAGCATCAGAATAGCCTTTTGTTCTTTCTGAGGATTAGTAAAAGTATATGTCAAAGAAACACATGTAGCTCAGGCATCACAGGCTCCTGTATGTGCTAAACATAGATTTATCTCAACATAATCCCTTTGCCAGAAAGAGAAGCACAGAGAGCTGTATATGGGAAAATCACTGCTAACTTAAAGTATACACAATTCTAGTTAGAAAAAGTTGTGACAAAGTCTTACTTATTAAAATAGATATTACTTAAACTGGAATAAATTTAATTGTCCTTAATATTCCATTTTGTAATTTCCTTTTGCTCTCCATATTTCTAACTGAGATCATCTTTCTCTTAATTCCTTGTGTTTGGCTTAATAGTTTTCCATGACAAAAGATGTGTCTCTCTACTGTGTCCAGAGGCTGAGTAGCATCACGAGATTTAGGACCATGATAGTTCCACATCATAAACTAAACACAAATAAAANAAACAAAAAAAAAGCAAAAAAACCCACAAAAACCAAACAACAAAAAAACCACAAAAAAAACCACAAAAACCCAAAACAAAACCCAAAAAACCAACAAAAAACCCCCAAGAAGTAAACAAACAAAAAAAGCCCAAACCAAACAAAAAACCCACCCAAAACCCAAATAACAACAACAACAAAAAATCAACATTCAACACAATCTTTATCTCCCCCAAAGCTTTCATTATTTTTTCCTAAGAGATGCAAACCAAGCCACATCACCAGCTTTTTAGTGAAGTGAAGTTCTCCACACTTCCTACAAATCCTATGGATGTAACCATGGTGCAGCCATGGGGAAAGGCATTAGTAGGGAAGTGCTTGATAGTTTAGAGACCTCTGACATTCATGAAAATAGTTTCTAACAAAGAAACCTAAAGGAATAAAAGATGCAGCAGTACATGCTTAGGGAGATTCTAAAATACCGGACAATCAAAGAGAGGAAAAAAGTTGGTTAAAAGAGCTAAGAATAAAATATTCATACAATCACTGATCTTTTGGTGTTAGAGGAAGATTTAAAATGTTACTTCTGTATAGTTTAATTCACTTGTTATAAAAAATGTTATGAAAACCTATTCTTTCCTCTGTGCCATTCAAGCCTGCAGGTAGAACTGAACCCGCTGAAAATATGTGTTTCTCCCTGTAAAATAATTGTCAACATCAATGTGCAAGAGGTAAGAGTCTTTTACATTAAAAAAGTTAAGAGCAGAAATGTGCGTTGGTTTAATGGATTATTTGCCACTCCCAGAACAAAGGTTTTATGCTTCTAAGTCTGTATTGCCAGTTATGAAAATAATAGTTGAAAGCACCTTAGAAGTAAGTTAATTCTAACCATGAGTGTGAAAAACATTTCACTCCTCCATCATTGATAGTGCGTCAATGTTCCTCTAATAGGTACAATAATGACCTTTGATTTTAATCTCATTATTTCTTTTATCATTTTTGTCCTAAATCAGTCTCTAGGAACCTTTTCTTGTAACACAGAAAAATAAATAACATTTGCATACAACATTTGCATTTGAATAATATGTAGAACAATTACAATTAGAGGAGGTAAAAAAGACAAATGTTATTGTGATGTCATATTTGTATTTAATTTCATAACATAAATAATAAAATATAAATGAAATGTATCTATAAGATTGCAGAGGGAAAGGTTAACATGAAGGAAAAGGTGACTCAAAATGACAATAAATAAAGAAATCAAAAAATGGATGTGAACAGGATATTAACAACCTCTAGAGAACCAAAGAACAAAACCATATTTAAAAATAAAGCAATAATAGTTCACATGGCAATAAGTGAGTACAGAAAGTCTTTTAGCTTGGCCTGGAAGTATGAAAACCTTAAGGATTTTTAAGTTGCCTTCTTCCATAGTGATGTGCCTTAACAAAATTTCATTTGCCAAAACTGTTGAGCAGCTACTATTGCATAAAAACCAATAGTGCATATAATCTTTGAAAATAAGCCCTTTTTTATACAGAAACTTCAATAAAACCTATGAAATTTTACCTTTAGGCAATCCAATTTGAAAGTTCTGGCGTATGCAAAGTTTGGTTTGCATATAAATCATTACAATTTATGAAGATTATCGAAATAGTTACACTCATTCATAAAGCCAAACATGCAAGCACTGAGAAACTAACTGCATATATTCACAAAATATGCATGTCATAAGTCATGAATTTAACTAAACATAACTAAGAAATAGTGTATTTTAATCTCTTTAATCACATTGACTATGCTAA
This sequence comes from Calidris pygmaea, assembly GCA_003697955.1. NCBI lineage: Eukaryota > Metazoa > Chordata > Aves > Charadriiformes > Scolopacidae > Calidris > Calidris pygmaea. The sequence goes on from QJSC01020921.1 coordinate 272,536, forward strand.
TACAGGTTTGAATTGCAATTTGATTGCTTACTTTCGGAAGAAGTGATATCTTTCATATAGATACTCCACCATTCTTTTTGTGAAGTGGCTGAGACAGACATTTGTGAGAATGAAGGACCGAAGTTCTCACCACAGTTTTCAGAGGCAACAGTGTCTTATTTCACAACCAGAAAGACTCACTTTTATTTTCAACTTAAACTGAATACAAAAAGTTGTGCTAAAGATTTAGGTTTCTCTTGTGTAACTCTCATTGCTTAGATTGAAATAATAATGTAATTATTTCAACTGTTGCTAAAGTGTCTGCAGTTTCAGAGTTGCTCCACCCAGCTGTGATGATACCATAATTATGACAGAACACAAAACTTTACAGTCAGCAGTACTGACGTTCTAGTTGACATAGAGAAACGTCCATGTTCAAAGTAAGAAGAGCATTAACCCAGAATTGCTCTTTTTGTGTCTCTTCTTTGGTGGAACTTGAACAAATCAAGAGTGTCAGATGTTTCCTTTGGTAATTAAACAGGTATATGTTTGCTACCACATAGTTACAGACTAATTTAAAACCCCTGGAGTCATTTAGAGGAAGTAATGTTAAAGCTTAGCTCAAACCTAGCCTAAGCTTCCTCTGTAATCAATTTTAATCAATAGAAAGGAGCCTAATTTAGAGTAATTTTCTTTTTGACTAACTTTTAGAGATCTAGAAGATTTGATGGTGCATTTAGTTTAAGTGTTAATAGAGAAATACAGGTATCTTCACAGGCTTGCACAATACATCATAAGCAAGCTATCTAAAATGGATTGCCCCAAGGCTATCATGAATGAGTGAACTGCTGTTCTAGCACACAATGACTCTGTGGAAATGCCTGTCTTGCCAGAGGTGTTGGAGACAGCCAGCATATTCTGACTGCTCAACTCTTAAAAGCTCAAATTGAGCTACTTTCAAACCCATTCATAACTATTCGAGTTGTCTTCTGGAAGAAGGTATCTCTTTATAATGGGCATAACGGGAGCCCAGGCTCACTGAGGCTGAATTTCTAAATTCAGCTTCTGTCTGAAACTCTTCCTACTGGCACAGATTACTTTGGAATAGACCATAGTGTAGTGTAAGGTTATAACCCTAAGGGTTCCACTATCTTCTCTCTCCTCTCCACCCATTTTATACATTAAAAAAAAAATTATTAAAAAATTACAGATTTCAATAATTATCTGGAGCCATGTGAAAACAGCTAATAAGTGATAGTAAAAGTTTTGGTTTGTTTTTTTTTTTTTAAAAAAAGCAGAGTTTATTAGTTTATTTCAGGAAAGTTCAACTATTTCACAAGTTGACTTCTCCATACTGATAATAGTGCATTACACATAAAATTGGGCAACAATAAATACCTGTAAAGCCCTTAGAGTAAATGGAGGAAAACATCACTATTTCCTTTTATATTTACCTTATGTTTATTAGTGAAAATAAATGAATTTGATATTAATATTGTGCATGCTGTATGGTTAATAGAATTTGAAAAATTATGAATCACAATTAAATGTCTTAGAGAAGTGCAGAGCCACAAACAGAGGCTGGAAGGGACACTGCCATCTAGTGATGTGATAAAAAGTTAACAAGATCATACATCAAAAAATTCTTAGTGGTATGACAGAGAAATAAACACAATTCTCAAAGAAGGGCTAGTGTACTAAAGCTTAACAGACCCTTAAATTGGAGGGGTGATTTTATGATCCATTTAAAAAATAATCCTATCAATGATACTGCGCTTCATTATGAGTGAGATCTGCTTATAAAGAGACAAATATATATCTCTAAGAAAGTGAAACATTCTCTTAGAAAAAAATGAACATATAATATAGAACATATTACTGAACATAGTTTACTTTTGTTTTCTACAGCAAATGCAGGCAAATATAAAAGAAAATTAATCAGACTAAAATAATATCAATTAAATGCAATTGTTTCACTGCTGGTTCTGAGCTCCAGCATCTGCATTGCTGTGCTTTGTTGTTATTACATTATTCCACATAAATAATTCTCAAACGTTCGTCAGAATACACCTGATGATCTGACTCCAGGGTAATTTTTTTTCTGCTATGCTATAAAAATAAAGTATTTCTTTCCCTCTGCACCAAAAGAAATTTTCAAGAATCTCAAGTAATGTTATGTAGTGCTGGCAAGTAATGCCTGTTTAAAGGCAAACTCTGTACCTCAATTGATCTAGTACATTTCTGATGAGTTCTGTATCTAAATTCACCAAAGAGTGATCTCAGAACTATAATGATGTTTTTTGAGTGTTAATTGCTTCACTAATGGTGGATTCATACCCATTGTATTTATCTATTGTATTCATCGTACATATCCATTGTATGTGTCCATAGTACTCACCAGTAGTTGAGAATTCATTCTATGAAAGTAACTTCAGTTGTGAAAGGGTTAAATACAATTCACCTGAGAAGGGAAAGGATTTAAGATAAAAATTAACAAGGAAAAAGCAAGGACATCTGGAGCAAAAAAAGGTATTTTGCAAGAACAAGATATTTCTTAGATATTATTCTGTGCATAACAGAAAGAGGAACAAAAATAAAACAAGACACAAGGAGCAAGGGAATAAATATTGATATTGCAGCAGCAATTGACTTGACATCATAATCTCTTGTCAAGCTGCACAGAGTCTCTTACTCTTGCATTGACATACAGCAGCTCCAAATGTCATCCTAATTATACTGGCGGAGCAAACTGTCCTTAGGGAAATACAAAGTGGAAACAAACAAACACAATCTTCCCACGCTGTGGGAATGGCACTTACACTTCCATTTTAGTGTCAAGGAATACCACGTTCCATCTGGATCTAAAACATTGACCATCATTTATTTGGCTGTTTTTGCCTTTAGTATACACTATAGATATTTACATCTGTGATGATGGTGTTTCTCTACAAAAAACTTTGCTATTTTTTCCAGATCTATTTTCTAAAAAAAATACCTGTAGTATTAAGAGCCAGATGAATTACTAAAACCAAAAGTACACTTCATTATAATTATCAGATTTATTTTTTCTCTTATTCATTTTGTCTACAGACATAGAGCCCTGTTGTTGCAAGACCAATGTTTTAATATTTTTTTTCTTACAGGATGCTTGTGAAGCAGGAACATAAGACCAATCCATTTAAACAGATGAAGAATAGATGCACAGAGAGAAAAAGGTCAGATCTTCAGTAAACATCGCCATTATGATTCTTACCCACAGGAGAAAAATACAACCCAATTCCTCTTTGAATGAGGATAGACATACAGAGAGATAAATTTCCTTGCAGAGGTCTGATAGGACACATTTCCAGACAAGGTAATGCTATAAAACCAAGCTTCTTTTCGTCTTTGGGGAAAAGAATATGTAGCCAGATAAACAGAAACATAGTAGTAATAGTAATAGTAGTAACAGTAGCAGTAATAATAGACACTTGGGATTTCTGAATCTCCTGGGGAGGCTCTTCCTAGATTGGAAAGAGTTGCAGTGCTATTGCACAGTGCACAGATCAAAAATTTGCTGGAAGGGGCAGTAGTACCACTGACAGGACACTGACCAACGTGCAGAGCAGACTGACATCTTTCCTTTCCTAAACTCTTGCAGAGGGAGTTTCTGCACCTGGAACTCGCAGGTGTTCTTTTTCATATGTTCAGCCACCACAGAAGTTTTATCTTTAAGCTAGCAGGACATTTATTTTTGGTTGTGGGGGAAGTTGCCCACAGAAAATTACTCTTCTCTCCATAGCACATACAAGCTATCACATTTTACAGAGTAGTTCACATTCACTTTCATCATAAAGCTTTCAAAGGGCCATATCACATAGAAAGGAAGGTTGTTCTCAGAAGTGAAACAAGATGGTTACCTCAAAAAGTACTAGCTCCATATGTCAAAATTATCTCTTTAGTGGAAAAAGTTGAGAATAAATGAAAGGTTTGAGCAGAAGCCAAGGGATGCACATTGTCCTTCTTTTGTCACAGAAATTGCACAGGGTGGCTTGGTTCAACAATATTTTTCCAACATAGTCTCCTCAATGATAAGAAATATTTATAGATGGTTGCAGTAACTCCACAGATGCGCAGTCCTCGGCTTTTTGAATTTATTGTGTTGGTGGGCTCTATTTCTCCCGTATGAGTTACACCCTCATTCTCCTTTCAGGGTTTATCAGAACAGGGGCAGCATGCAAAGAATTTTCATTTTGCTTTGACTTCTTTGACAACATAGCCTCAAACCAAAGTTTGTGTTTTTCAGTTCTGATGTTTTCTTCCACTATCATGCTAGTGTTAACACAATAACATGAAACAGGAGAAATGATATAGAATTAGAAGAGGTTTGTTGTTAAACTGACCTGTAACTTATGTGCTGAAAAATATAAGCCAAATATAACCTTTAAAACTATTAGCATTAGGAAAGAGTATTAGTTTATAAACCATTAATTATAATCCACACAATTGTTACTTTACCCCAGTTAAGAAAGTTTTCAACTAGATCTGAGAATAATATTGGCACAATATTAGAAGAATAATACTAAAAGTAGCAAATAACTTCTAACTCTGCACGGCATTCACTGGTAATAAACTGTGTACAGTGGTATGTAATGGTTTGATATATTACATTATATACCATGATATATATACTGTTACATGTACACATCATAAAATGTATTATATAATGTGTTCTAGGACTCTAAATCACAACATGTATTGTTCGGTGTAAACTTATTGGCTTCTATAATTTTTTTTTTTTTAATTCTGAAGGATTTTTTCTAAATACATCTATAGATTAATAGAAGTAAAATGTAGATAAATTAAACCTACCAGAAACAGTAAAATAGTTAGACACCACAGCTAATTGATTTCATGTAAATTGTCATTTAATGGATAATATGCTTGTTTAAAATTTAGATTAAAAAAAAACCTAAACAGCAAAACCAACCAAACAACTTGCTATCATAGCCAGGGAGGTCGTGGAGTCCCCTTCTCTGGAGATTTTCAAGATCCGCCTGGATGCAGTCCTGAGTGGCATGCTCTGACATGCTCTGGGTGGTCCTGCCTTGGCAGGGGAGTTGGACTAGATGATCTCTATGGTCCCTTCCAACTCCAAAAATTCAGTGAAATTCAGTGAAATAGCTGTTCTGGAAAATGGATTTGCTTGGTTCTTAGGCAGCTCCAAAACTCTGAGTTTTCCTGAGTGCCCTGTTTACAATCCTTGCCATCTCTTATTTACTTTTTTTTTTTTTTAGTATCACCACTGTAGTGTTATAACAGTATAAGATAGGAAATAAGAGGTTTTTGGGTTGAAAACTTTTTCAAAAACATGGCTACACTGTTGTTGCCTGTTACTCTCAGCACTAACCACTGACTCTCCAGCTGACATGGCAGGTGAGAGATGCCTGGACACAGCAACCTTTCACACTGTTTTAATTTCAGCCCTGTCTTGGAAAGCCATCTCCATTGGAAGATAAGACTGAATCTTTGATCAGTTGTTTTGCAGAGGTAAAAAAATAGAGTTAATATAAGAAAAGAAGCAGCAAGGTGGGTAGGAAATTGGCTAAGAGAGTGGTGATCAGTTGCTTTTACCCAAGCCGGCAGCCTGTCACAAGTGGGATGCCCCAGGGACTGATACTGGGCCCTATGATGTTCAATACCGTTATAAATGATCTGAATGATGGGACTGAAAGCACCCTCACCAAGCTTACTAATGTCATAAAACTGGGTGTTGAGGTGAACATGTCAGAAGGGAGACCCGTTATACAGAGAAACCTGGAAAGGCCAGAAGAATGGTCTAGCAAGAGCAGCATGAAGATGACCAAAGGGCTGGAGAACTTGTCCTGTGAAGAAAGACTGAAGGAGTTAGGTCTTCTCTTCCTGGAGAAGAGAAGGTTTTGGGGGGACTTCTTCACAGTATTCCAGTACTTAAAGGGTGTCTACAAAGAGGTCAGAGGCTCTCTTTTCACAAGGAGCCACCTAGAGAAGACAAGTGTTAATAGCTACAATTTGCACTGGGAGAGGTTTTGTCTTGTCATGAGAAAGGATTTTTTTACAATAAGAACAATCATTCACTGGAACAACACCCCCAGGGACATGGTTAAGTTCCCATCACTGCGGTTTTTAAAGATGCTATGGAACAAGGCACAAGATAATCTCATCTAAGCTCCCTTTCCCATGAAAGGATGGACCAGATCATCGTTCATGGTCCCTTACAACATTGGCTGGTTTATAATTCTGTGAAAATGTGGGAATTATAACTGGTACGGTCAAATAGGTGATTTGCAGAGATTCTAGACAATGTTGATGAAGAGGGCAACATTAGTGGGGAGCAATGGTTTTATGGCCTCCTTGGGTAGCAGTGGTGCAATGTGAAAAACATTTCATCTGAAAAGGAAATGTGAGGCGTTGCAAAAATTAAATATATCTTATTAGATCCCATCACTCTAAGCAGTTGTGTGTTAACTAGTCCTCATTCCTTCTATTCATTTCCACTAGAACATTTCCTTTTAGATACGAATATAAATATATTCTATACCACAGAAATCAGAAGTCTGACAGGTCAGGTTTTGCTGGGGAGTACACAACTTCTCAGCTTCCCTGAGTCAAGACAGCTATTGGAAGAGAGAAAGCCACCCGAACATCATCTCAAATGCTTCTTATAGCCTTATTGCTTCTTTAATACTTCATTGAAAGGTATTCTCTTACATAATGTACATAAGTAGGATAATCTGCGTATTTAATATTCACAGAATTATGCTCCTCTAGAGCTAATGATTTAAAATAATGATCCCATTTATGACAGAGAAAAGGTATTTAAATAAAATATAGTTATCATTTTTTTCATGGTTAATTTGAAACATATTGTTGAAATGGATGCTCTGGGCTGCATGGAAAAAAAGATATTAAATGAACCGAAAATCAGTCAGAACTCTTAACCTTTCTAACAGTGTGTATTTGGGACAAAGGAAAAAGAAAAACTGACTGAAATCTGTATTGCCATAGTGATTTCATGCCTACCACACCACTTGAAACTCTTTAAAAAATATAATGAAAATAGCATCCCTGTAGGTAATTACAGCAGGAAATGCTGCAGTCAACTGACTACACCTCCTGTCATGTGACAGAGCTAATCTTTCATTCCTCTTTCCTGTCAGATAGCTGAGAACAAAAATAAGGAGTAGTTTTTGTCAGCATGCCTGTATGTCACAGTAATCATTGCTCTCAATAGAGCAGCAAAAGTCAGCAAACTGGCATTAATTTTAAATCATTTTCAACAGTTACCACTGACTTCTATATGTACTTCTCATTCAAGTGGATCCATTGAAGTCAAATGGATTACTTACTGAGTCAGCTAAAGTCAATAGGAACAGAAGTAACTCCCTTGTAATCAAACTGAGCTTATATGTGAAATTGTGAGACTAATTCTATTGAATAAATGGCCCTGAAATCCTTTTATATATTTTAAATGTGACTTTACCTGGAGAGTCATCACCTTCCTTTCATTGTAACCCTTACAACTTCATATACTTTGAACCTGGCACAAAATGAACTCTTTCAGAGAATCTGTGAGTTGCCAAGATTACAGATATTATATGCTATTTAATCAAGTACATTATGATTCTTTCAGGCATGCACACTTTGAAAAAGAATAACTTTTCAACATTCAGACTGGCTTTTATATAGTCTGCATAAACAGAAAACACATAAGAAGCATTTTCCAGGACAGAATTACAGAGAAACATGTGTTGCTCTAGACTGAAAGCTTGTAGTGGAAAAGACTTGATTAAAAAAAAAGTCAGAAAATACCTGAGAAAGTCAGGATGAAATGAGAAGAGGTATCAGGAGCTGAAATGGAGATAGACGGAAGAAAACACCGATGGAAGACAACAGTTAAAATATCTTAAGAGACGAGTTGAGTTTTGGATAAGAAAACTTACAGAATCTGATACTATAGTATCTGATATGCATAAATTATGTTTTAGAATTTGTCTTTTTAAAATTCCTTTTAATCTTATTTCTCAATTGTTGCAGAAAAGGGAATGCTTTCAGATACTCTATTGCTTCATGCACTAAAAAACAGAGAAAGAGAGAAAAAAAAATAGTCAGCACTGACCAATAGAGAGCATGTTTCTGGACTGAATCCTTTTATTATGAAGAAAATAGAAAATCAGTCTCTCTGATGTCATTATATGCTACCTACTGATGAATAGTCATTTTGAAATGGCTTTTCATTATAATTTTTAACAAATGTGTTCCCTGTACAAACTCAGATGTATTATTTTCTTGGTAAAAAACACAGATTGGGAGGGAAGAAACATGAAATAACACTAAGCGGGTAACTATGGTATATTTTCAATTATCTTTTTCTGGAGTCCCACTCAAAACAAGAGAGTGGCCCTGAATATTTTTCTGAAACATTTCAATAGTGTTCCTTCTTAGACATTATGTAGCATTTGTTCTTTTCTTTTTGCTTGTAACCTGAACATTGAGATATTGTAGCTCGTAAGAATATCCTGCTACTTGAAGTACAGATGCTGGCACTTTTGTCTTCTTTGTAATGTAAGATCAGGGCACTTGGCTTGAGAAATATTTTTTTAACCTGCTTTTAACACTTTTCCCACTTTTTCAAAGAGCGTTCTAGCACCAAACCCAATTCAGGTAGGGAGAAATAAAAGTTCAACAGTTCCAATGCCCCCATTAATTTCCTGTGAACTACTGGTTCAGGTCCTTCTAACTCCTTCTAAATTATAATGTAGTTTTCAGAGATTGCTTGCAGTCCTTTCCTTTTCCCAACCAGCTGCTATGAATATCCTTACAGCATTTCCATGGGGGAAATGGGATTGAATACCCTTAGGCAGAGAGTAGACCTGAAGGTGAGCAAGTATTGTTGCTACACTGCCACCACCCATTTTAAAAAAATCAAACTAATTTTTTCTGGTTATAAGTTGCAATTTATTGTCTGAAAATGCTTACAAGTAGGTGAAAAGCATGAGAGAGTTAGTTAGGAGAGAGCAAGGCACAACGCTGCTTGACTTGGCAAGGGCTGAAGCTCTTCATGAGCTCAGAGGCACAACCTGGTATCCCTGTAAAACTTGGAGTTTAAAAATGCAATGTACACAGAGAGTTAGATGACAACTGAGTGTGTTTTAACAGTCACATTTTTGGACCTACGTTTTTTGAATTTCACTTAAATCCCATTTTTTAGAGCCTTAATGGCACCCCATCCATAATAACTGACATATAAATAGGACTAATGAGGTTAAATTGTGAGAAAGAAATATCTCTTCCATAATATATTCCAAATAAATATTATCTTCCCCCAGCCTGTCAACAGTTGTCAAGCACTGGTAATAACTATACCAAAAAGTATAATTGCTTCTTGTTTTTTGGGGTATTCAATTACCCATTTTCAGAAATAAAACATTTAGTATTAGCAAAGTCACAGAAACAAAGCACTACAAAGGAAAACAAAGCCCAAAATATCCAGCAATTCAACAAAGGGAGCAAAGGAATTCAGAGACAACTGCGAGATGAAGGTGATATGAAGGTAGAAGCAGAAAAACATTTTTTAAAACATAAAACCTGTGTCAATTCTCTCACATGTTTACTAGGACTCCTTACTCATGAATATACTTGTTTTAAAAAGTTTATATTGAGTCTTCTGTGATAAATCTCATCCTTTAAAAAGGTTTCATTAATTTCTCTTCATCATGTGAATATAGGAAATTATCCAGGCATTTTACTAAGTTAGATTTTCTCTTGAACATGAGCCAGCAATGTGATCTTGCAACAAAGAAGGTTAATGGTGTCCTGGCCTGAATTAGGCATTGCCAGCAGGTCGAGGCAGGTGATCCTTCACTTCTACTCAGCACTGGTGAGGCCACACCTGGACTACTGTATCCAGTTCTGGAATCCCTAGTACAAGAGAGATATGGACATACTGGAGAGAGTCCAACAAGGGATGACAAAGAGAAGGCTCATGGGGATCTTATCCATGTGTATAAATACCTGAAGTGAGAGTGCAAAGAAGACAGAGCCAGGGTCTTTTCATTGGTGCCCAGTGACAGGACAAGAGGCGATGGGCACAGACTGAAACACAGGAGGTGCCATCAGGAAACACTTTTTCACTGTTAGGCTCCCTGAGAACTGGCATAGGTTGCCCACAGAGATGGTGGAGTCTCCAACATTGAAGATATTCAAAAACCATCTGGACACAGTCCTGGGCAACCAGGTGTAAATGGCCCTACTTAAGCAGAGTAGTTTGACTAGATGACTTCCAGAGGTTACTTCCAACTTCAACCATTAGGCGATTCACTGATTTTGGATAGAAGTCTTAAAAATAAAACTAAAACATGTAGGTTTTATCCCATTGATACTTAAGATAAGACTGTGATCTTATGGCCTAAACTTCATTGGATTTCCAGATATAAATCCAGTCTATAATGCCAGAACTATGTATCTAGCCAATAGATTAAGTATGAAATATTAACTGTTTAGGAACATATCTTTTCTGTCCTTTTAACTTATAAGTACAAGATTGTGTTCTACTTGAATTTTTTAGACACTACTTTATTTGCAACATAGTAGAAAAAAAAGTGAAAATATGTGTATATATGTGTGTGTATGTTTGAACATTTACACAATAAATGCATAACATCCACCAATGGGACAGCTAATTCAAATACCACACTTTATTGTACATTACTAATATGCAATTATTTAATGAGAAAAAGTGGTATTTCACTTTCTTTTCTGTACTTGTTCAAAAATTAAGTTGAGCAGATCCTTTGAAATGAAGAAGGATTGTTTAGTTGGTTTATTTCAGATGACATCGTATTTTCTTTTGTATATTTCTAAATCATTAGTGTACTTCATTTTTGATGCATCTCCTATTCTCTAGTTTTATAGAGAGACAAAGACAATTTCAACTAACACAGCTTGTTTTCAACTAAGCCTAGGTATACAATGCAATTACAACTAGACTATTTTTCAACTAGAAACCCTACAAAGTTTTAAAATAAACTGCAATATGTAAAAAGCATGACAGTGATTGTACAAAAGTACAAATTCCATCTCAGGAGCTACCACATATACTGCTACTAGTCTCCTACTGTGTATCTTGATTTTAAACGTTTGCTACCTGTGTTAAACAGCATGTGCCTGTGCCAGTAATGACTGAAACTCACTGTATGTATATCTTCACACTATGTTCCAGACTGCAGTAGCCTACAAGACCATGATGAGAGGCAGGTTCATACCTTCATCCTCTTCTACATGTCTAACAGAGTAGTTCTTTTAGCTCCAACAAAGGAGTCATGCATGTTTGGCACCGTGAAGCTGTACCATGCTTTAAAAAAAAAACTTTGCTAATATATCTCTGGGTTGGGGAAATTCTATATCATTGGTATTTCACTTGATGCTAAAAGGTACTTGAAGCCTAATCAAAAGTTAGAAGCAGCTACAATAAAGAGAATAACACTGCAATCTCTCTTTCTACTAGTTTTTTTGGTATATATTTTTAGTGTGTTTTTTAAAGGAAGAGCGAAGAACAAAGAGAGAAAGTAGATGTTTTTTCCTTGCAATTATTCCCTCTCAAACAACAGCACTTGGCCCCCGGAGTGCTATAAAGGTGTTAAGTTCTACGTCTGCAAATCTGCAGAGGAAATACAGCTGTTGGGAGTGCAGACTTAAATTCTATTTATGGCAAACAAATCCAACAACTTGCTGTTATCAAAATGAGGAGGTCATACCCTCTTGTTCCATCTATTTCTTTCCTCTGCTCTTAGCTGCACCCATTCATTTTGCTAGACCCCTCAAGTGAGCCAGGAAAGCTTACATGACCAGTGGAATATAAACCAGAGGAAAAATGCAAGCAGCTTTCTTTTCAGTTGGAATGGAACTGAAGTCTTCAGCAAAAGAGAGTTAGGATTTCAAATTCAAGGTGCGGAAACAGTGAGCTCTTAGCCTGGGTCAGCTGCTCCTAGGAGCAGCTCTCTTGAGACTGCAGCATATCTAAGGCCTGTGTTATTTTACTTAATGTTAAGAGCCTAATTACTTTGCTACATTAGATCAAATTAATCACATTCATGTGTCTCAAATCCTGCCTCACCCTCAGACCTAAATGTCCAATTTTGAGATGCAGAGACATGCCTCTTTCTGTTCAGGAATCATAATCCCAAGCTTGTTCTCTCTATACCATTTGTATTAAATAGTGAAAAGTGACAATCATTCTGGCAAAGCAGGTCCTGAAGAGGATCTTTCTTTTCTGTAAAGCATCACCTAAAAAGGGGATGCCAGAACTTGAGTTTCTTTTGCTCTTTTTTGGGATATCAATCCCAATCTGCTGTCAGCAAGCCCTTCCTGCTAAATTGTAGAGAAGTCTCATTCTATTCAACTGGGGTTCTGTTACATTATGTAGCATAATGGTTAGTCTTTTTGGGTTGGGTTACAGAACAGCATCTATGCCTGGTTGTTAGTATATGTTTTGTGTGGATTTTAGTATCTATTCAACATGGCACTGTTCTAATTGTTTCAAGTATTTGACAACAGGTAAGTAGGAAGTCAGACCATCCAAACTGTGGCTTAAAAATTATAAACATTTTATATATAAGTATTTTTTATAATGTGAAACAGTTTGATAAAATTTAAAAAAAACATAGACGTCTTAGCAGGAATAAAAAGAGAAAAAAGAAGGATTTCAGTTAGGAATGTTCCTTGTGGGAACTTGATAGCAATCACAAAGTGATATTTGGGAAGAGGGAGAAAGAAAAATTCCACATAATCTTTTTTTTATGTTAAACACAAAAAAAATTTGAGAGGTTTATTCTCTTTGTAGGTATTGTTCCCTTTGAAGATTTTCAAGAATTCAAAAAATATATACTGCAAGCTTCATTGGAATAGAGTAAAGCTCATTATCTGACATAGGTCAGGAAATTCAAAATGGCTCTAAAGCAAGCAGGGAGCTGTTGTCTACCTTTTGTTTGATACTTGTAAACAACTATATTCTTGAACTGAAGCATTATTTGGAGGGAGAGCTAAGACTGTTTATTTAGGCCAAATGACAATTTGAAAAAAAAACCAGACAAGCTTGCAGGGTTTCAAGCCCTCTTTCAAGCTTTTGTATTCTCAGTGTCTTCTTTTAAAAGCCCAGCACATATTAAAATTCTGATTAGCCTTAAACACATGAATATTAGTGAAGAGTGTCACTCTTCCCATGCATAAGCATTTGCCAGATTGGAATTAAATCCAATATGACAAGGGTCAGATTTTTTTTTACAGATCCTGTCAACCGCAATTTAAAACCAGTGAAGATGGTTAACATTTTTATTTCCTGAGGTGAATAAAAATGTGTCTATCCTCTAGAATGTCTTTAACCTTGGAGTCTTACAAGTGAATCCCTGTGCTCTTTATGGCCTAATTCACAACCAGTTCAAAATGCCTAAAGTGATCCTTAGGGCAGCAGGTTACCCTAGTGATTGCTGCTTTCAGCCTCTTTGGGTAAACTTTAGGAAATCTTTAGTTTATTAACAATCTTTCCCTTATCAATTAAACACATACTTTGGCACTGTGATTTAAAATGTTGTCCAAATAGTCTAAAAATTGTATTTGGAAATATTAAATAGCAGACAGTTACTGAATTAGCAGAAAGAATCATAGAATAGTTTGGGTTGGAAATGACCTTTAAAGATCATCTAGTCCAACTTCCCTTGACCTTCCTCAGTGTGTCCAGTGAGACCCCACTTGGAGTACTGGGTCCAGTTCTGGGGCCTCCAACATAAGAAGGATATGGACCTGCTGGAGCAAATCCAGAGGAGAGCCATGAGGGTGATCAGAGGGCTGGAGCACTTCTCCTATGAAGACAGACTGAGAGAGTTGGGGTTGTTCAGCCTGGAGAAGAGTAAGCTCCTGGGAGACCTTATCGCAGCCTTCTAGTACCTAAAAGGGGTCTACAGGAAAGAATGGGAGGGACTTTTTATCAAGGAGTGTAGCAATAAGATGAGAGGTAATGGTTTTAAATTGAAAGAGGGGAGATTTAGATTAGATATTAGGAAGCAATTCTCTACTGTGAGGGTGGTGAGACACTGGAAGAGGTTGCCCAGAGAAGCTGTGGATGGCCCATCCCTGGAGGTGTTCAAGGCCAGGTTGGATGAGGCTTCAAGTTACCTGATCTAGTGGAAAGTGTCCCTGCCTATGGAGGGGGGTTGGAACTCAATGATCTTTAACGTCCCTTCCAACCCAAACCATTCTATGATACTATGATTTACAGTACAGCTGTAATATCTACTGCATATACTGCAAATACTGTGAACAGTAGGGAAAGAAGTATGTAAATATAAGATGCACAGAACAAAAGACAGGAGACAAGAAAAATAAAGGGTAGGAAAGAAATTTCAAACAGAGCAGGAATAAGGTCCTGTCATCAACTTCCATTGAATATACCTTGTAAAGCTACAGAATTGCAGAGTTATATCTTGTTGTTAACTCTAACTCTCTGTATTCACTACGATTTTGTCCATACAAATCAAGTGAGGAATTAGTGGAGAGGATCTAAAAAGTATTTTGTGTATTAGTATGACCCTGAAAAAACTCCATTTCAGTCAGCAAAGTTACTCTATTACTGGTGAAGTAGCACAGATATAGAAATATATCCTCATAACTTGCCCCATAAGCACTACAAGGAAAATAAATGTAGCTTTTTGAGATTGGGTGTTGATACCACATGTGATAAATGATGCACATGCATGTGAGGAGAATGTGTCAGATAGATAGAAATGTCATATGAATAAGAGGAGAGTCATGCTGAGAAAACTGAAGAACGTGAGGCAGATATGAATGCCTATAAAATGGGAATTAAGCAATGAAAGTTAGTGGGAGAGAAAAAGCAACATAGCCATAGTTCAGAAGAATGTTGCCCTGGGTTAGAGGCAGAGGGTTCATGCTGTTTCTGATGCTATTCCTCTCCCCTTTCTACTCAGAAATAAGATTAATTTAGAACACAGAGTAGAATTGTTCCATCAGCAAGGTGTATAAGCATAAATTTTATAGTTACACTCAACTTAATGAACTTAGATATCTGAGGTATAAAGTAATAAAGACTTTTATGGCTGAAGAGGGTGTTAGCATGAGTCTGTTTTCTTTTATAAAAGGAAAAAATCACAAATTTTAATGAGCTTGAATTCTGAATACCTATCTGATACAAAGAAATACTATTTCAAGGTGAAAATATTTCAAACACTAAACTGCATAAACCGAACCCATCCCCATAATAATTCCAATTAAGGCAGAGCTCAGTTCAGCTTCATATGTGGAGTTTCTAGGCCATACAAAATGTGATAATCATTAGTAATGCATTGCAGGTGAATACCATCTACAGATTTTGAAAAGTGAATGTTCATAGAAATAGTCTTTTTCTCACAATTTTCACTACTCATGTTTAGTGTAAACTGCTCACTCATCCTTCAAAACAGTAGTTAAAATGCTTATATATCTTAAAAATAAGATATCCAGTTTTTCACACTATCTTCACAGCTCATGCACACAGAAAAAGAAACAGGCAACAAGCTGGTTAACAATTCAATTCAAATAAACAATTCACAAATAAATGTTACTGCTTCCAGTCCTTTTACTTATAACACTTGCTTCCAGTGTGTTTGCTTTCAGCTTTGCAGTGAAAAATATTCAGGATATTGTTTGGAACAGATTATATGTAGTTTCGTGTGATTCAGTCTGTCTTTTTGTTTGCTGCATATACTCACAGTCTTTATAATTCATGTATAACACAGTCTGTCATTAATCTTACATCACAAGATAAGAAGTAGACACATTAGGAATGCCTGATGAGTAAGATGCCTTAGAAGGAAACTTTAATAAATGTGATAATATGCATGCAAAACCATTTGCAAGGCAAAATTTTATAAGATACAACACTGATGAAATGGCAAGACAAAAAAAGACAAGTAACATTAGTACAGAATGATTAATGAGACACTATCCCATAAGATCATGGCAATAGTATAATGTTATCACATGAAAAATCAAAAAAATCTTTTAGGTAGGAAAGGAAAGGAACTTGGCAGTATCATTGGATGGGCAATATGGACACTAAGCACAAAAATAATTATCTGTAATATAAATATGTTAAGTAGATAATTAGTAGATACTAAACAAACTAGAGAGACCTTTGTAGATCTAGATGCTTATCCTCATAAAGAACTAGATTTTTTCTTATTTTCTAGAGAGACACTGACTAGACTTTAATCATTCTAGACTATGATGAAATGATTTTCTTGCTTAAGTTATTTTTTCCAGCAGTGGAATGAGGGAGATAAAGTTTTCAAAATGAAAGAGGAAGAACATTTCTCTTTATTCAGGACCAGATAAAGCTGGCTGAACACTGAACTCTGAATAATAATTAAAAATCCATTACTTCCATCTATTACTAAACTAATTTCAAGCAAATTCCAGTTTCTAAATGTGAATCCCTCCAAATTTTAATACGCCAAATGGATCTATAAAAAAATGGGTGAATTTTTAGAAAAATAGTAAGTCTTAGTTATCCAGACCAAACAAGTTTTGGATCAGACATTTCATAGAATCCCATCATCAAACGAAAAACCTGTGACTCATCTATCATGATGTCAGATTGTGTTGATGGGCAAGAATTGTAGTCAGCATAAAAGTTAGCCTTGCTGATTCTCCTAGTGGTACTCATACTAAGCAGTACTTCCCTGTGAGAAATGAGATACAAAAGGCAGCAAGGGAGTGTAAGGCATGGAAAATCTATCATGATTCTAAATCAAAGTAAAAAATCCATATATTGTCAAGACATTTTTCTAAATTAGAGGCCACAGATGGAAGCACTCATAATTGATTGTCTGTCAGAGTTGAAATGAAGATACAATTTAATTGTATCCTTACAGCAAATATGAGCACAGGAAAAGTTATAAAAATCTATAATTCTGAAGAAAAAGTTGTTATCACAAAACACACCAAAAAAAAATGGGAATACTTAAAGTCCATGCTAGAGAGGATCATTTTACTTCAGCTATGTAGGTAGCCATAAAGAAATATTATGTATCCTGGCAGAAAGGTAATTTTCAGGCTAGCAATTTTGTGGTGTGCTAACTGCCTCTGATCAAGGGGTGCCAACCGAGCTGAGTGTTTACTTTTTGGTAGGCACTAGGAGTTTGTAGAGTTAAAATGGATTAGATCTTACAGAAATTTAAAAAAGGAAAAATTGAACAGATAACTCTTGGTTACAAATATACCTTTTTTTTAATGCAAATTTGAATAATCATAATTAACCCCTCATTGCTTTTAATGTCACTGATACCTCCTCCATTATGGATAAGTGTGTATATTTCAAGTAAAGTAGCTTAACAGCTTGAGGTAGATTAAATTCATAGGTTTTCATTTTTTTTCCTCCAAGACAAATATAGCTTTTAAACATTGAGAACAAAATAAATGCAGTGGCTTCTAGGATCTTGTTTCAGTGTTTTCTGTCTTGTTTTGATTCTGAGCATTTGGGGTAAAATAAAAAAATCGGTTTAAGTGAACAGAGGAACTATTGGCAATACTTCCATCACCAAGTGAAGAGAAGATCTGAAGACTGGGAAGACTGAGGGCCAGGACCTTCCTCACATTCTCTGTGCAGAGCTTTGGTTGAAGCCCAAACATAACCCAGGCTTTGTGGGCAAAGTGAATGCTGGAACCCAGAAACAAGATATCAATGATGTCTGAGTATTTCTTTGCTAGGTCCATATCAGAAAGCAACTGCACACAGAGTTTCCAAGTACAGGATTTGTGCTGATGCAGTTAATCTTCCCACTGTTCTGTAAAGCATTGTGGTTCTGTTCAAGCTGCCTGTTGTGAAAGGCTGTTGGCTAACACAAATCATGATCAATTGTAGGGTGGGAGGGATTTCATTTGCCCAAGCCAAAACCCGACCATTTTTGATCAGATTATTCACCAATATGGAAAATCACATACTAGTCCTTAGACCTGTGTCTGACATTTTTCTTTACTAATGTTGATGCAGTCCAAGTCCCTGAACATCCTCTGGAATATAGTATGAGGAAGCCTTTTAATGTGAACTTACATGTTTACAATGTGAGTATTAGGAAAGTTTAGCTATTGAGGGAAGACTTGGACTCCATTTTAACAGATGTTATATCCCACTAAATTCAGCAGGTGTTTGAACAAACCTGTGGAGAAGTGAAAAGGAAATGAATTCACATGAACTTGAATGTAACTTACACAGAAAAGGTTTGATCCAGCTAAATGCAAAAGCTTTTTATGAGATGTTTTAATACTACTGAACTGCGGTATAACAAGAAATGTCAGTTTGTGTGCCTATACAGATAAATATACACTTGAAATCTATATATGCACATATATATTTAAAATACTCAGCAAGATCAGTATAACTAGAAAGCATTCAATGTGTTGGTGTATATATTTGCAATTATAATATTTTGTCTAAATACAGAATTTGGCATTTTACCAAGTAAAAAAATTCTTTCTTCTAGGGGTACCCTGTCATGTTTTATAAACTGAGAAATTAACATAAATGTAAAGTCGATTAATAGTGTTGCATCCAATCTTCTGGAATACTTGCTGCTTCTCTCTAGGCATCTGTTATCATATCACAGTTATTTAATTTTTTAAAACAGCAGTATTTTTAATTTAGATATAAATCAACTCACATATACTTGTTTGGAAAAGAAATTCTAGCGGCACCTTGAAAGACAGTTAATAGAGATAGTTTTTTGATTGAGAATGTAACAGTCATAACAATGTTTATGTATATTAAAGCTTTAAAGCCACTGAAACAGCATTTGTTAGGGCTAGTATCAAAATGTATTTAGGAAAAGTGGATTTAGAAATTTTGGACTCCAAAATATATGTGGATGGAATGAATTCTTGCAATAAAAAAACAGTAGTCTTTGACTGTTATAACTCAAAGGATGCAGATTTTATTAGTGGCAAAGAAATGTAGTTAACCTAAGAGGACAGACCCTGATGTTGCTCTGTTTGTTAACGTACCTGTAGCCATAGAATGTCAGCAAATATTTCTGCGTGTTCTTTGTGAAAAATTCACAATAAAATTCTATAGAAACATCTGACAGTGATGTGAAGATAAACAAAAAGGTCCAGCAACTGTACACTTGGAATGCGTTTACTCAAAGAAATAACTCTTTTATAATCACCTGTTATGCACATCAAAAGCAGATGTTATATCAGTAGTTCATAACCACTACAGTAATAGCCCATATCTGACAATTTGTCTTACTAATAAAAAAGATAGGAAAATCAGTTGAATAGCTCACTAAATTATTTCTATAAGATGGAGTGGAAAGGTCAAAATTTGGTGTTTCTGTCAAAAAGATCAAAATTTGATGTTTCTATTTAAGCTGTGTCGCTTATCATGAAGGAGTGATAATGAATCATTTTGGTACCAATTTCCGCTTTTCCTTCAGTCTCTTTGAAGCTGCTTTGTCAGCCTGTAGCAATTGCAAACTTGCAGTCCCTCTTCTAAGGCAGTAGCAACAACAGAGCTTGAACATCTGACTCTTTCTAAGTGTCAATAAACAGGACATAATCTGATCTCTTAACTAGGTTATCAACACTTTGGAGAGGGACAATTTTTTCACTCAAATGAGTTACGAACATGCAATATTCCTGCCGAGTCATTAAAATGGATGGTAAACATTATGTGCAATGGTCATTGGTTTCCTGCTAAAATGGATTTAGAAGAGATTGCCAACAAAGGACTGGGAAAAAGATTTAAGAATTTAATTATAGTTTTCAAAAATATGAAAAAGGTTCTGTCAAAACAGATACTGAAAGTAGTTCTTTATATCTATCAAAGGCAGAAATGCATATTAATAAAAATATTTAATAAAATAATGATCCTGAATTAATTCAAAATATACTTAATATAGATTAAGATATCATAGTTAAACACATTACCTAGGGAGACTGTGTAATTCACAACATTAGACCTCATTTAAAACAGACATATTCAAACAATAACAGACAATAGCATTCTGTCAGACCTGCTCTAGACCCATTTGGTTATGCCTCCTAGCAGTGGTCTTCACCAAATCATCCCCTGAAGACACTTTCAAGCATATGTTACTATGACTGCATTATGCAGCTCATTGTTTCTATTCTGAAAAATGGCAGCTTGTGTATAAACTGTGAAGAGTACTGGAACATCTATTAATATTTCCTAGAGCAATCTTTTGGAGACAGAAGTATTATCTAAAGCTCTGTCTGCTACTTTTGTAAGACTAAAACAAAAGGTATGTTCAGGGAAAGTGATTCCGAGCACTGCTAATTATCTGTGTTGGTGGCTCTCACTTTATAACATTCACCATTGCACTGAGACTATTTTTTTTTTCCCTTTTCTTGTCATAACAGGGTTTTGGCTTTTGTAGTTGGTTTTGGTTGGCTTTTTTTATTATTATTCTTGTTTCTAGTAAGCCTCAAATTACTTTTTCCTTAGCATTGCTATTCATATTACTGACTGCATTTTTAGATGAAATAAAGAATTCTAAGCCTTTGCTTTTCAAATACCTCCATAATATGACGTGTTGAATGCTTTATGCTTTTACATACAGAAAATAATGATAGAACTAGTCATGTTATTGGCAATATAAAAAGAAAAAAAATTGTTAATCATCCCAGAAAGGAAGGTGATTTTCCTTTCATCTGGGTAACACTAATTATTTCTGCCTGAGATACATTCAAGGCAGCTGTGTAGGAGTTGAATTGTTTAGTTTCACTGTTTGTCTTTTTTTCTCTACTGCTTCTTATGTTGGTTTTTTTTGTTTGTTTGACTGTTTGTTTTTAAATTGGTTGCATACAAGGTAGTCATAAGCTTTAAGATTATGGCTATCATTTAAAGATGCACAAACAGATAAGATGAAATGAAAATATGCATAGCCTACTGTAGCATAGTGGAAGAAATAGTGTGTGTAGAACTAGCTCATGAATAAGTTTAATAGAACTAGGGGAATATCTGAAATACCACAAAATTGGTTGTAAAAATGTGCTCAATGAGGAAAAGTAAAAAATGTCTGGATTTCTCTGGTCAGTTATAAGAAAAAAACCAGAACTACTATCTCTGAATAACCATAGTTCAGCTTTTTAAATAAGTATCATGAATTAGTAATAGCTTGACTGATCTAAGGAAACATGAGCTTTTTGCAAGATATGCCAGTGCACCATGGCATTATAATATTGAGTCCTTAGCTCAGCAAAAGGAATGCTAAAATGCTTTGCATCATTATGGCTTCATCTGATATTTCTGTCAGCCCACTGCTGTATTTTAGCAGCACAGTGCTGTGCAGAGATAACTGGCCATAAGTAAGTGAGCTTTAGTACTGAAAACAGCGATTCTGAATTGAGCTTCATTTCCCCTTCTTGCTGGTCCTTTACGTTACATCAGCACAGAATATACATCAGGAAGATGCATCTGATCCTCAGGCCAACAGGCGTAGTGAGAAAAATCTACTCTGTTCAAGGCTAATCCCTCCAGTCAAAAATAAAGTGTACAAAGAAATAAATGTCCATTTAAGTCACTTTTTATTAAACAAAGTTGAGAGTATCAAAGCTATATTGTGAGAGTGTGGAAGGGCATTTGAAGATGTAGAGCCTGTTAGGATAGAGTAGGAAGGTGTTACAAAGTACAGAAAGAGATGGAGCTGGTGCAGTCTTGTCTGTGATGTTTGTTGGTAAATGTTCCTCTCAGCATGAGCCAAGCATGTTGTCGTGAAACCAGGACCTGAGATTGATCTCTGAATTTAACCACCAATTGTAAAGAGAAACACAAAGAATGAATAAATCTGCTCTATCTACCATTTCTGTGATTAACTCAAGAATTTCTATTTAGCTCTGAATTATGTAAAAAAAAAAATCAACCACTTATTTTGTCACTAAAGAATTCTGCTTTTCTAAACCTGGAGTGTTAGGCCTATGTATAGATTTGAAGGATGCATATGGATTTGCAAGAAAATAAAGAATCTTTCGACTTCTGATATCTGTTGTTCCCTATCCTTGGGGAACAAAGATCGATCCTTTTGGAAACTTTAAGAAAAGAGAAACACACTTGCACACTCAAATTCAAAGACCAGTGCTAGAATCATGGAATGTCTTGAGTTGGAAAGGACTCATAAGGGTCATCAAGTCAAATTCCCTGCTTTTTGCAGACTACCTAAAACTAAACCATATGACAAAGAGTGTCGTCCAAATGCTTCTTGAACTCTGACAGGCTTGGTGCCATGACCACTTCCCTGGGGAGTCTGTTCCAGCAACTGACCACCCTCATAATGAAGAATCTTTTCCTAATGTCCAATCTGAACTTCCACTGAACAGCTTCATTCTGTTTTCTTGTGTCCTGTTGCTGGTCACCAGAGAGAGGAGAACAGCACCTCCCCTGCCACTACTCCACTTGAGGTAGTTGTAGAATGCGATGAGGACACCTCTCAACCTTCTTTTCTCCAAGCTGAACAAAACCAAGTGACTTCAACTGCTCTTTGTAAGTCTTACCCTTGAATGGTCCTGCTTCAAATCCCTTGTCTTTTTCCTGAAATATTAATGATAAAAACTTCTGACCTGCTGGAAGTACAAAACTACAATTTTGCAAAGGAATAATACCTCATTAATAAATTAAGTTTGCACCTTAATAGAGTCAGTAATAGGATTCAATTTTTAAATATCACATTTTTCTCTATTTCATATTGTAGTATTCCCAAATATGGGACTTTAGAATCCATTTCTAATGGAGGGAAATTAAAAAAAAATTCTTCTTAGATTCAATTTAAAATAAGTCCATCTCTCAGGGAATGAAAAATGACAATTATTGATAACTTTAAAATGATAACTCTAACAGAAAATTATTCAAAACTGGATCCAAAATAAATAAACTTCATATTGTCTATTTTTCTAAGAAAATAAACTATTCATTCTATATAATTGATAAAACCTGAATTTGTTGTTTCCAGCCACATTTTTCCTGTTTATTATTAAATTCTTTTTAAAGAAAAAAATTATATGTGGTTTTAGAAACATTTGTCTCAATTTTAAAATTTAATTTATACTACTCTTTTTAAATTAGGGATTGAATATTTTTCTGCACATATTCATTAGATTCCCCACATCCATAATTCTTTGAACTATTTTAATGCAAATGTTCTTTTCTTTTTTTAATGTTTTTGTTTGGATGACAGTATTGAAGATAATACTGTTTGTTTTCTTCAGGAATCTCTGAATTCCAAAACAAACCTGGACCCCAACTTATCTCTATTTTCATTACTCCCTTGGTTGTGGTATCTAAACACATTCCAATTTTGACTACGTTATCCTCCTAACACCTTGCCATCTATAAGAAAGGGACTCTATCTCCTTAGGAATTTTGCAATAACTTGTTATGGCCAGTCTTTTAGAAACAATTTTTTTTAAATTCTAAGTAGGGTTATCTACTTAGAAATGTATTAATCTATAGCTTGTCTAATATAGATATCCAGTGCAGTCACTGAAAAGACACCTCAGCTTCTAGTTCTGTATAAATGGAATACATGCAATCACTCCTGTGAAACACTGCTGTCCACATTATACTGATTGAGAAGAGCTATAAACAGAAGCAAATAGGAATAGATCTCAGAAGAATCCTGTTATGAAGCAAAGTCACTTGTCTTAACCTTAGGCAATGGATTTAAGCATGAGATTTACTTGTCTCTAACTGGTACCTCTATGCTGCTGGCTGTTTTTTCTGAAATTGATGGCAATCTATGTTCACAGTTACTTTTATGCATAAGTTACATATGCAGAAATCATCTTACTCAAAAAAAAAGGCAAGATAAAAGTTGCCATAACAGTTGGTTTAATAACCTACGGAAATAAGCAAGGGATGAATTTATTTGCTTTTGCACGTGTAAAATGGTAATCAGAAATTCAAGAAGCTTTATATCAAACAATATTCAGCAACCTTCACTTCTAATAAATTGCATATTTTTTCATTTCCCCATTTTTCTCATCTTTAATTCTATCCAGCTTTCTAGATTAAACAGTTAACTCACATCTCAGAGAACAATCAAACCTCTATTTCACATGGATTTTGAAGAATCACTTACAACTGCATTATCAGGTCTTGAGTATAACACAAGATCTATTCACAGATGCACATAAAGAATTTGATAGCAGGTGTGTAGTCATGCACACTGCAATGATTAGGCAATATGCATCAGTGGCAAGTTACATAGCTCTAGTGACGCCAACAGTATTAGAATTCAAGTTGAAAAGTATTCAAAAGGCTCTTTTTTCACAAGTACTTTGTACATAGGATTCTATAATATGTGGACATCCCTGAGGTATGTTCTTAGGACATGACTATGTGAATTGGGTCTGGCTGAGGTGGAGTTAATTTTCCCCATAGAAGCCCTCATAGGGCTGTGCTTTGTATTAGTAGCTAGAAAAGTGTTGATAACACGCTGGTGTTTTGGCTACTGCTGAGCAGTGCTCACGCAGCACCAAGGCTGTGTCTCCCACAATCCCTCTGCCCTAGTAGGCTGGGTTTGGGAGGGGACATATCCAGGGCAGCTGATCCAAACTGACCAAAGGGATATTCCATGCCATGTGACATCCACTTGACAATAAAAGCTAAGAGAAATGAGGAGATGGGGGGCATTCGTTACTATGACATTTGTCTTCCAGAGCAACTGCTATATAGTGAAGTCCTGCCTCCTGAGAAGAGGCTGGACATCACCTGCTGATGAGAAGTAGAGAATAAATCTTTTGTTTTCCTTTGCTTCTGTGCATGGCCTTTGTTTTTACTTTATTAAACTGCCTTTATCTTGATCCATGAGGGTTTTTTCAGTCTTATTTTCCACTCCTTGCCCCTGTCCTTCTGAGGAGAGGCGTGATAGAACAGCTTGATGGGCACTGGGCATCAGCCCACCACACTGTGTATATCTCATCATCATTATCTTGCTATGGAATAGGTGGAGATACAGAGAAAACTGCCCGCCACTGTAGTGACAAGAGCCAGTCTGGTAGCAGAAGTTTAGTAGAGACATTTCAGCTATATTTCTTGAAAATTAACCACACATCTCGTAATTTTAAATAGATTTTGTACTTTGTGCTATTCCATCTTAACTGGATTTCCTATCAAGTCTTTTTTGTTGCATTTTATTCTACAGTTTTTCTATCTCATTTCTCATTCATTTCTGAACTAAAATGTAGAATCGCAATGTCACACTGCCAATTTCAGGTGTCAGGTGACAAACAGCAAAAGGTATAACTAAATGTAATGGTTTAACCCTAGTCAGCAACTAAGCACCGCACAGACATACATGCACTCCTTCCCCCCTGGTGGGATGGGTTACAGAATTAAAAGTGAGAAAACTCATGGGTTGAGACAAAAACAGTTTAATAATTGAAAAATGAAATAAATTAAATAAATAAAACAAAATAATAAAATAAAATAACAGAAGAAAATAAAAGAAAAAATAGTGTAAAAATAATAATAAATTGTAAGGAAAAGGCAAATATCAAGGAGAGAGACATATAAATCCCAAGAATGACAAGCGATGTGAATGAAAACAATTGCTCACGACCAACCGATACCCAGGCGGTCCCTAAGCAGCAACCCCTCTGGCAACCTCTTCTGTAGTTTTCTTGCTGAGCAAGACATTGAACTCATTAATTATCACATATGTTAGATTTCAAAACCTTTGTGTACAGTATAGATATTGTGCATGAGATAAATAAATATTATCTTCTGGAAACAATCTTTGTGTCCAGACTGAGAATTTATCTACATCGGGACACTGATGTTGCACAGTAGACACTCAATCCATGTTACACATAATCATAGAATCATAGAAACATTTAGGTTGGAAAGGCCTTTAAAATCATCAGGTCCAACCATAAACCTAGCACTGGCAAGTTACCACTAAACCATGTCCCGAAGTGCCACATCTACACATCTTTTAAGTACCTCCAGGGATGGTGACTCAACCACTTCCCTGGGCAGCCTGTTCCAAAGCCTGACAACCTTTTCAGTAAAGAGATTTTTCCTAATATCTAATCTAAACCTCCCCTGGTGCAACGAAGCTATTTCCTCTCATCCTAACACTTATTATTTGGGAAAAGAGACCGACAGCCACCTCTATACAACCTCCATTCAGGTAATTGTAGAGAGCAATAAGGTCTCCCCTCAGCCTCCTTTTCTCCAGGCTAAACAACTCCGGTTCCCTCAGCTGCTCTCAGAAGACTTGTTCTTTTGACACTTCATGTGTCAAGCCTTTCAATAGCTACTGAAATGATATGGCATTTTCAGAGGATAATGATTCTCACACTACAAAACCCTACCCAAAATAGGTGGGATATATCATCAATTGGTTTAGGTGGAGCTCCTTCTACTTGGACTAGAAGAACTTTCATAAAGCACTTAGTGTTCAGATGGCTCAATATAGATCTGAATGAGTTAGTACCATGAAGTTCTTCTGCAACTCTTTACTAACAGCACCCTGTATGTGTATTCAAATTTAGTCTATATCACTTAGAACTTTTATCATCTCCCTGTTTTCCTAGATTATTTCTCAATACTTTGACCATACCATGTTTCAGAAAAAATAATCTTTGCAGAATTCTTGAAAATAGATTACTTCCATTGTGAGAATCAATAATTGCCTACTCCTTGACTCCTGTATCTTGACTATTTTTTAATTAATTCGTGATTTCTTATTCCTTAAACATTTTCTTTAAGACTTTATGTAGCTTGTACAAAACTGTTTTCTGATTCAAAGTACGTTGTACTACATGTAGTTCTTTCTTTCAAATAGTAATTCATTATTTCAAATTATTTTAATACTCTGCAAGACATAATATCCTAGTGCAAAAGATGTATTGACTTTCCCTGCATTTATCCATGTGTTGGCTAACAGATTTCCATTTGCAGCTTCCAAAGGGTTTATGTGTCAGAATTATCACCTGGTAATTTCTAGGCCATTGGTGGAGCTCTTTTTAAAAACTGGTGCCACTATTGTAAAAACTTGTTCATCTAATTCTGTACAGATTGGATGGATGGATTGCATGCTAATTAATTTTTAAGCAGTTTCATACACGAGTTCCTTTAGAACAGGTGCAAAATTATTATCTAGTTCTGATCTTTTATTACTCCATTTTGGCTTTTTTTGAAAAAACGTTTTGAAGAAAGATACTTCCTCAGACTTTTTGTAGGAATCCTCTCCCACAGAGAGTAACTTTGGTGAAGTAACCTCCCTGAAGGCATTTGTCACAGGAACATTGGTGCCAAAAAAGTCTTTAATTATTTTGCTTTACAACAATATATTTATAGATCTTTTATGCTGATTTTAACCTTTGTTACAGTCATTTTGTATCCATTTTCTGAGCAAAGCTTTCCATTCCTCTTCACTTTTTGCTTCTAATCAGACCTATTGTTGTACAACATCAAAAATTGTATGTGCAATATACTGTTGAACCTTGCAATTTCTGCCCATTAAGTTAATTGGAATAACAGTGATAAATTTTATGCTATGTCTAGGAAGGAACTTTTTCTAGATTGATAATCAATTTAGAAGAATAAGGTCTTCTTATCCAGCACAGCTGACTTTACATATTGGAAAGCACCCAAAGTAGAGTCAAATATTAACATTATACCTTGAAAACACATTTTAGTTCTTCCATCTCATCCTTTTTGATCTTAGGACAACTGCATAAATATTGTGGTATAGAGACAAGATTATAAGTCAAAGCCACCTGTCCAGAAGATGAACTCCAAACTTTCTTCAGATTGTGATCTGATGATCTTTCCTATTCTGTGGATTGTAAATATTACTGCTGTGCACTTATGTTTACAAGATCATAGCAAGTCATATCTGCAACTACTACTCATTCCAAAATTACAAAGAACAAATGACAGAATATAAGCTTTAAGTATAAATGGATTTGGGAGCTATAATAAAATCATCTAGTTGGATTTATTTTGATGTCACAGTTCTTTCACAGGACTGTATAGAAAGTTGTGTTCTGGCAATACTAGACAGAAAGCTTTTAAAATTGCTTATAAGTTTTTTAATGCAGATGCTTTAGCAGTTGTAGCATAAAGTTAGGAGACTTTAGTAAACTCTTTGAAAAAAATCCTTTATTACTAGTTAAATGTCATTCTGGTATATTTCTTGATAGAGCCCTGAGAATCAAATTTACAAAAAGAAATTTAATTCCTCAAGATATTAAAATAACAATGGCACATAGGACAGGTCAAATTTTTCTTGTTCTCCCAGTGTGCATTGTTTTTGGAATATATACCAATATTAAAAGAATGGAAGCTACTAGGAATTCATTCAGATGTTCAGAGGGCCAAGACCAATGCCAAAAGGGCTGGTATCTCATATTTTACAGTTTATTAGCAGTGATACTAGTATATGGATTTTTATATAATCTAATTATATAATTTTG
Source organism: Calidris pygmaea (assembly GCA_003697955.1). NCBI lineage: Eukaryota > Metazoa > Chordata > Aves > Charadriiformes > Scolopacidae > Calidris > Calidris pygmaea. The sequence goes on from QJSC01020921.1 coordinate 301,024, forward strand.
GTCTTACTGATATATAAATTTGTTTCTGTGTATGTGTTTGTGCATGTATAAACACACAGAAGAGAATGCATATGCAAATTATATACTTCACTAGAATTCTGTAGTATCTCAGAGATGGCAGGGATTCCTGACTATATAAATACATATTCTGCTTCCAATGAAACAAATCATAAAAGTCTGCGGGGGTTTCCCAGGGATATCATGTCTTAAAGAATTATTAAGTGCTAACACTAGAATGGTGGTTTTTTTAATGTTGCATGGGATATGCAGAGATGGGGTAAAAAGAACAGGACAGTGTGAGAAAGAAGGCTCTAGGACTCACTAATGAATGTTATTTTTTACTTTATACCATTCTTATGTAAATTGTATGAAATGCTTGCCTGTGCATGAAAAGGATTTGTATCTATGGGGGAACCTAGTATCTACAAAACCACTGAAATAAAATGCTTCATATTAAAGCAGTATTGTGTTCAGTTCCTAACACAGCATCAGTGAATTTTGCTTCTCTACACTCCATTTAACATCAGTGCAAAATACCTGTAAAATTCACTGGCTTACTGAGCGTTTGGTTACTCAGAATTTAGTATGATTTCTAACCTAGTTTTCTTTTACTACTTGTACAACCACCACCTTATACAACCTCACAAAATTGCAACAGGGCCAAATTTGACCAGGTAGTTCATAGTATGGATTTGCTGCACATAATATTTCACATGCTTTGGGGGCATTTAGGTGTCATAATTAAGCTATATATCATATGTCCTTACTGGGGTTTTCCGATGTACATAAGCTTTAATTATTGTATATCCAGATAGATATTTCTGCTTTTTCTTTGTGTTAAACTACAGGAAAATTATGTTCAATACATTCAATATTCTCTATAACCTTCTGTGTTTAAAAGAAAGATTTAAAAAATTAATAAAAATCCTTTTATTTACCATTAAAAATATATGCATATTATTAGTTTAAGTTTCAGTACTGATGAAGTTCCAAAAAAGATTTAAATTCTTCTGTAGGAAATATAATAATAAATAAGAAAACTTCAGTATTAGAAACAGTTTCTAGTTTCAATACAATTCTGAAAGCACAGAAAAACATGATAGTTTTAAATATCGGACATCAAGTAACAAGATTACTATAAATATTCATCTATTTATTAAAAAGTATTTTAAAAGAGCACAATGTTCTTTAACTAAAGCTTGTATTACAATCCCATAAATACCCTATGGAAGGTCGTGTTCAATAAATTTCTCTGCAGCTTGTAATTTTTTCAGTGCCTGAATCTTCCACACTGCACTCTTCCAGGGAAATTTAAGGAAAACTTGAATTTCTAACTGCCTCACCCTAATAGTGCAAACACTTCAGAATACAGGAGAAAAAATAATCCTGAAATGAATCATACATAAATAAGAAGACAAATGTAATCATTGTTTGCCATTTCTTATGTACTGTTTACATGAGGCTCAGTAGTTAAAAGATAAAAAATATATCAATAAGCTCTATTACCTGAAAGCATACGCACACATTAAATGGATTTTTTCATCAAGGAAGTGCCACTGTTGCAAAATTGGTGCTTGACCTCACTGACTTCCTACCAAGCTCTGCAGCCAAGCTGGTAATTTTCCCCATTTCTGGAGTTTTTTTGCTGTGTTTCCTCAATTTCAATTTTGTAGTTTGGTGTTGATAGACTAACTGTATTTCAGACATAGATATCTTAAATATCACAGACTGAATTGTTGGTTTGCCGGTGGGTACTTTTTTGTCTATTAATTTTTGTTTTCTTTTGTTTTGTTTTGTTTTTTGAGAGAGGTTAAAATGGTCTTATTGCAACATATAATATTGCAACAGTCAGAGAGAAAGAATAATTACTTTGGAATTTATTGCAACATATTCTATGTTTTATACATATTTTGTAGAGCAGTGGTCCTCTGCATAACGACTGATACACAGCACATTCATTGCCTGCGAATCTCCCACTGCACACAGTCATCAGAAGAGAGTTAAAACTCAGCTATGACTGAAGGAACACAGGGCCACCCATGCACTGGCACTGACATCATGGTTAACAGACCATGGATCAGCACAAGCAGCTGCCTCACTTTCTTGTAGGCTTGAGACAATATACAGAAACTACATTTGAAAGGGGAAAAGGAAGAAGGGGAAAGTGAAGGACAAGAGGAAGGGGATGGAAAGGTGGCTAGCAAGACTGTGACAGAGGTTCAGGGTTTCTTTCCCTAATTTATTTTCCATAACAAATTGAACAGTACTTACAAATGGGGTGGCTAGTCTTAAAGAAAAGGAGAAAAATTTGCCTCTTTGAAAGGAGAAAATAAACACTGCCAAGGTCATGAGGATTGCACACAGCTCTGTGAAACAGGGTCACAAAAGACTGGTTTCTAAGCTTTTGGAAGGGAACCATAAATCATCATTAAGGATCTTATATCTTCAATGAGCTATTTTTAAGAGAAGGATGTGACTCTGAAAAACTATTGCAAGTGCAGGTAAGTGGTAAAAAAAAGGGTATGCAGAACACAAATGAGTGTCTTAGACCTACAGAGATGAAAAAGTCAGATTGTGAAAGCGAGTTTAGTAAAATCGTATGAGACTCACTGATTAAGGAATCAGGAATGTGGACAGATGCACCAAAATTATTAGAGGGAAAGAAAAGCTACCTACTTTTATATTTCCCTCAGAAAAGGGAGAAATTTACTATTTGGAGAATAGTAAATATATGTATAAATTAACAAAACTTGCTTATGTTTAATTCTACATTTTTCTTCAATCCCTTAAAAACTATTGTGTTTACTAGCATAAGTGTTTAGGTGACTTCACTAGTGAGGAGAAGAAAAGAAAAAATCAACTGTAACTATTTATGGAAAATAAAGGCAGCAGATCTGTCCCTCCCTTCAGTCCTCTTCAAGTGGCACAGAGAAAAAAGGTCTATCTTAACATGCTATGCTGTGGAGTAATTGCAGTAGATGAGCAAAAGGAATGAAGCTGAAGGACCCCTCTGGAGATGAGAATAAATTATGTTGGTCATTTATTGTTGGTTACAATGACATTGATCTCTGTTAGTGTAAAAGTAGAGGAAAAGCCAATGTTCAGGGCCAAAGAAATGCTATATAAATAGAATAGAGGCAAAACTGCCAGGGTTTTAATGACTTGGTTTTTAAAAATTATTCTTCTTAACTGCAGCTAGAGGAAAGTAGCTATTAGTAAATTCAATTACTCTAAGTAACTGGAATTAAACAATTGGTTAAACAACACCTCATTATTAAGTAAATAATAACAAAAACTGGAGATCTTTCTTCTTCATTTTCATTTGTTGCAGCTATAACACACAAGATCCAAGCATATTGTGGTGATATCAAGAAAGACAATGCTTTTTAAATGGTACTACTTCATAAGACAGAACAAAATACCATTTAAAATTAAGATAACATTGGGAACTGCATGTGGATCATTCACCTTGCCTGTTGTGTGCTTTTTTAGGTTATCTCTGTTCAGTTCTGACCACAGAACTCAGCAGTACAAAATGTTCTTACAGGTTAATTGCTTCAAAATGCATTGAAGTCTGGTTTCCATGGCTCTCCTACTCACAGTCCAGAAACTGCTAAATGTGACTGCACTTGGACTACTGTAAAAAAAAAAGGTAATTTGAAAACCTAGGCGGAAACTCACTGCTGAGTAGTTTTTGCAGTCCTGAAAAAAACAAATTTCATTTGATCTTTTAATCGCTGTCTTATGATTGTTTGCACTTTTTTGTTAGAATCATAAAATCACCTCAGGAGGTCTGTAGCCCAACCTCCTGCTCAAAGTAGGGTCAGCTATGAGATCATACCAAGCTGCTCAGGGCTTAATCCAGTCAGATCTTCCAAACTTCAAGGCTAGAGAGTGCACAGTCTCGGAGAGATCATACTACAGTAGACCCTTTAATAATAGATCTCAGTAGACTTAAGTAGATCCTCTAAATCATTTAGTAGATCATCCTATTTCCCTATAAATATTTTTTGTTAGAGCTAGCACAATCAAAGCATGTATTATGGACCCTAGGGTCCCAGTATGCTTATTCTCAATATGTTACCACATGCCTCAAGGTACCTAAAGGTCTTATTTTTCTTTCCTGAAATTATAAAAAAATCTAAAATTAGCTGTAGAGTAAGCTCTTGCACATGGACAGCTGACACAGTGTGGCTCCTGTGTGGGAACATCTTCCGGGATGAAGCTGAAGTTCCTGTTGTGTGGTGTCATGGTTTCAGCTTCCATGACTGGTCAACTCTGGAACTGGGCTTCCAGGCCAGGAGAAGGGTGGTTAGGAAGAGAATACAACACTGTTGAAAGGCAGGACTGTAGTATAAGAAAATGAAAAAGCCAGAGGATGAACTTGGGGGACTGTATGGAGTCATGAACATTTGCATGGAAGACAGCTTTGTTTACATTGAAAGACAAATTCACTTTTATTAAATGTCTTGGGAGACTGCTATAAAACCCTCCTTGGTTCCAGTTGTTCTGAAGGTTCACCCAATTTAACTTTGTTTAACAATGTTTAACATTGTGTGATGCAACCAGCCACAAAACTGCTAAAGATTTTAGTTTTATATTTTTTCCATTGGTGGATAAACATGGGATAGCTCTTAAAGGAGTATTAACAATTATTTTTTCCATGTATTTCACTGAGGTAGAAAGTTTCAGAGTCAAAAATTTCGATTCAGCCTAGAAGGCATGGGTAGAACTAAGTAAACCTTGCAAGAATGCACTGGGAAACAGTGTGAAAAGCAAGACCACCATTATTTCTTCTGTAGCAGACTGAGACTTGAGTGTCCCTTTTAGGTACATAGAGATCAATGGTCTGATAAATAGACAGAATCACAGAATCACAGAATCTTAGTGGTCGGAAGGGACCTCTGAGATCATCGAGTCCAACCACATAAAAAACAAAACAAAACAAAACAAAACAAAAAAAAAACCCACACCAACAAACACCACCAAAAACACCACCCACCAACTAAACCCCACACCCACGACCCCACCCACAACACCCCACCACAAACCAATAATCTTGGGCACTAGAGCATGCCCTGAAGAGCCATGTCTACACGTTTCTTAAATACCTCCAGTGATGGTGACTCCACCACCTCCCTGGGCAGACTGTTCCAGTGCCTGACCACTCTTTCAGTAAAGTAATTCTTCCTAATATCTAATCTAAATCTCCCTTGCCGCAGCTTCAGACCATTTCCCCTGGTCCTGTCATTCTTCCTTTGGGAGAAGAGGCCAACCCCCGCCTCACTACAGTCACCTTTCAGGTAGTTGTAGAGGGCAATGAGGTCTCCCCTCAGCCTCCTCTTCTCCAAACTAAACATGCCCAGTTCCCTCAGCCTCTCCTCATAGGACCTGTTCTCCAGACCCCTCACCAGCCTGGTGGCTCTCCTCTGGACACACTCCAGCACTTCAATGTCTTTCCTGCAGTGAGGGGCCCAAAACTGAACACAGTACTCGAGGTGAGGCCTCACCAGTGCCGAGTACAGAGGCACGATGACTTCCCTACTCCTGCTGGCCACGCTATTCTTGATACAAGCCAGGATGCCATTGGCCCTCTTGGCCACCTGGGCACACTGCTGCCTCATGTTAAGCGTTCGCAGTTTCAAATCAAAAGAAGTCATACAATGAAACTATGAAATCGTAATGTTAAGTGTTTTGAAAAATTATGTCATATTGGACACCCAGAGATAACATTTTCTTTAAGTTGAAATTAAAACATTTTAATTTTAATTGCTCATCTTCATATGAAGGAAAACCTTTCCAAGGCCTTCTTAAGGCTTTATCTTCCTATCCCCTGGAAAGAAAGTTATCCTCTCCATTTGTAACAGTGGCATCCAAATATATATATTCACATGCATGAGTAAGAAAAGTGTTACAATGTTATTTCTAAGAATGGGCTTTATATTTCTATATTCCAAGCATTATTCGAATAAGATGTCTCAAATAAGGCATATCAACTATGCATCAAACAGTGAATACAAAAAAGAAGTGTTGAAATGACCTTCATTTAAAGGGAGCAGCAAAAGCAGGACTGTTCCATGAGAGAGATGAGCTAGGAGGTGAGGTTGACAGGCAAGGCAGTGACCTGGGTGCAGTTTGGCAGGATCTGAGCAGGTCCAGGTTGGTGCCATGACCTACAGTCCCAGAGGAGGCAATGAAATCAGCTATGTCTTGCTTCCATCCAGTCAGGAACAGCAGAAGACCTGTCCAGAGACTGGAGGCAAGGTGACCCATAACATAGGTCCAGGGTCCAAATAGAAAGATCAGTTGGGACAGGAGAAAGCAGGGCTAGGCACAGCCCAGTTTACACTACAGTTCATGCTTCCTAATTTTGGCATTTGCTATGTTTTCATTAAAGATAAATGAGAAAGTTCCAGGGAGCTGGTCAGGGCCAGTAAGGTCCGGACAAGCCCTTGTCTCCCTGACAAATGGTTGTCCTGTGAGTGTTTATCATGTGTGGCCACCTTCTGGCTCATAACTGACTGTCAGTTTGGCCATATGAAAAAGTGGTCTTATTGAAATATGTCCAGGTTACTAAAGATTCTTTCAAAACTTATGAAAACATTGAAATTGAGCTGAATATGAATAGTGATGTTAATTCTGGCATTTGCTAATTTCAAAATGCCAAACCTGCACTGACTATTTTTCGTGGCATTGACTTCTTAAGATTATATTTAAATGAGGTCAAGTTTCTATTTCTTCTTTTTCTCTTTTTTCCCCACCTCATACCCCTGCCCCCTTCCAATCTCCCCTGTCTCCCTCTCCCTCCCTTGACTTGTGTAGGCAATCAAGTTTTTAAACTAAAAAAAAGAAAGAGAAAGAAAATTACAGCCTCTAGGAATCAGGTGTGATCTCTGCACTGTCTGAAAATACAACAGATGAGAATTATGTCCAAGAAGGAGGCAAAACCTCTGATTCTTGCTTTTAAACAAACAACTAAAAGTACTAAGGCAACACTTTACACCTTTATTCTCTTTTACGTGTCCCTTCACATGGAGCTGAGGAGTGTCAGATGAGAGGAAAATAACTTCTTGAAGTTTCAATATAGGAAAGAAGATGCAGCTTCTTATAATTCATGCTAAAATTTATGCTTCCTCTTACTCCATATTCTCCTGAGGTATCGAGTTTGATAGTGGAACTGATTTATGAACCTTTCTTCCTAGTTTGTTTTTTTCTTCATCTTTTTCCTGTTTCAACCTTTTCTCAGACAGAGCACCCTGAGGGGTGAGTCAAATTATGTTAGACAAGGAGCAGTATCATCGATTACTATCTACACAGAGCCTAAATTGATAAAAAAAAAAAAGGAACTATACCTTAGCAAGCATTTATACTTGGTTGAATTAAAGATGGAGGAGGACGTGGATAAAGGAATGGAATGTACCCTCAGCAAGTTTTCTGATGAGATAAAACTGGAAGGGGTGGCTGACACACCAGAAGGCTGTGCCACCATCCAGCAAGACCTGGAGAAGCTGGAGAGTTGGGCAAAGAGAAACCTGATGAAATTCAACAAGGGAAATTTTAGGATGCTGCACCTGGGGAGGAATAACCCCATGTACCAGTACAGGTTGAGGGCTGACCTGCTGGAGAGCACCTCTGTGGAAAAAGACCTGGGACTTCTGGCGGACAACAGCAAGACCATGAGCCAGCAACGTGCCCTTGTGGCCAAGAAGGCAAATGGCATCCTGGGGTGCATCAATAAGAGTGTGGCAAGCAGGTCGAGGGAGGTGATCCTCCCCCTCTACTCTGCCCTGGTGAGGCCCCATCTGGAGTACTGTGTCCAGTTCTGGGCTCCCCAGTTTAAGAAGGACAGGGAGCTGCTGGAGTGGGTACAGCAAAGAGCTACAATGATTATTAATGGACTAGAACATCTGTCTTACGAGGAAAGGCTGAGGGACTTAGGTCTTTATAGTCTGGAGAAGAGAAGACTGAGGAGGGGTCTGATCAATGTCTATAAATACTTAAAGGGTGGGTGTCAAGAGGAAGGGGCCAGTCTTTTTTCAGTGGTGCCCAGGGACAGGACAAGAGGTAATGGGCACAAACTTGAACATAGGAAGTTCCATCTAAACATGAGGAGGAACTTCTTTACTTTGAGGGTGGCAGAGCATGGGAACAAGCTGCCCAGGGACTCCACGTCTCCATCTCTGGAGACATTCAAAACCGACCTGGACATGTTCCTGTGCAGCCTGCTCTAGGTGGACCTGCTCTGGCAGGGGGGTTCAACTAGATCTCCACAGGTCCCTTCCAACCCCATATCATTCTGTGATTCTGTGATTCTGGGAGGCTTCTTTGGATGTGCACAAACCATATTATTTTAGCATCATCTGTAAGAAATGATTTTGAGTGATATTATGTGTACGTATAAACAACTAATGTTTTCTAGAAGAAAAGATCAAGATGCCAAGAGAACAAGAACAGAAAAAGAAGATGCCAAACAAACAATACGAGGAACATTAAAGAGTAGTAAAAATTCAAATCTTAGTGTATGTTCACACAATAGTTGCAGAAATGCCTCAGGAAAGCACATCAGTCTTCATTGTTCTGGCTAAACTATAGTCAGTACTCAAAATAGCAGCACCAAAACTAGGTTAGGTTTTTTTTGCAAGCTTTGCTTAGCCATACTCTTAAACAGTTCCATCTATTACAAGACAGAGTCCCGTTACTGTCTCAGCTCATGACAGGCAAATGAGGAAGACACATCTTGCAGGGAAAAGTGTATTCATATTTTCTGTCACTAGAAATGCCTTCTAGTTTGGCCAACTTTGAAGTAGTGGATTTCCTGATACTGATATTACACACATACACAGAAACATCTACATTTACAGAAATATAGCACATGAAAAACAAAGGTTGCATATATGACCTCAGACTTCTCAGAATGAGGGCTGCTTGTGCTCATTCTTCTTTTGTGGGATTGCTGGGTCTGTGGTTAAAATTTTGTAGACATACTTCAAGACTGATAATTTAATTATATTTTTACAGTTCTTAAATTTTTTCTGGCACTGTTTGACATTCCTATAGAGTATAACAATATATAAATAAACCTTCCTCTTCTCCCAGTGAATTATGATATATTGTTTATCATCAAATATTATTTTTTTTCCACATGATTGGTATGACAGATAGACCTACTTGGGAAGAAATCGATTTTTTTTTTTTCCTAAAGATATTAATTTTGAGGCAAGCATAAAGAATATCAACCCAGAGAGTTAAATTATTGGAAAAGCTATAAGCAACTGACAATGGAACCTTTTATTGCTAAATACCAAGTAGGCCTTATAGGCAGAATGTGATAAACATGAATCCTTCAGGATATATAAAACAATGCTGGGAGACAGATTGACAAGAGGGATTTTGATAAATAGTAAGTAATATAACTGATAAAGAGTGAGTCAAGCTAAAAAAATTTTGTACCATCTTCCTAGCTACCTTCAAATCGTAAGTAATTATAAAAAATGGAAACAGAAATGAAGAATTTTTAACATAATAATTTACGGAAAACACAGTAAACCTCTGCAAAAGGACCTGAAATAAAACAGCTATACTGAAAAGTAATTATATGTATATATGTCATGAAAGATTATAAAGATTCAAGATGATTTGTGAGTTTAAGCACTTAACAGAATTTTAGGATTACTTTAAGGAGAAGTGACATAAAAATACAAGTTACATAAAATAATTTCAGTACTAAACAGGGTTTCTCAGAAATTAATGAGATTTTTAATTGACTTCAAAAAAAAGCAAGATTGAATTCTCATTGGAAAATTTAATAAGATCACTGCTTTTACTACAAATTTATAGAGCATCTGACATCCAGATATTTGTAGAGCTGAAGCCCCTGAGCATTTGCTCGGCTGTTTTTCATGGCTTCTAGTGGTACTAGGACATGTGATTGCAAAGTTTATGTGACAAGAGTAGGTGGCAGTGCATCAGTCTCTGAGCCATACTTGCTTTAGAGTAATACTGTTCACAAAAAAACAAAAAAGATTGTCCTCATGGCTTGGTTACTCTAACATCTCAAGACATTTTACAGGTTAAGCAGATTAAGTGGACTCTTCCTGAAAGGATCAGTTCTATGGATAACTGGATTCATAAATCTTCAGGAGCACACGGCAGTTGAAGAAAACTTCTGTGCATGTTTCAGCTTGTTTTCCCTAGTTCAAACAAACTTTCTTGACTCCATATCAATCTCGTACTATATTGATGGCCCTAACCTGGCGGTCTAGGACTTCTGTTTCCAAACTTGGAGCCTGTGATGTTTCTCTAGAAAGCTTTCTGATCCTGGTACTTTTCGCTCTTTTCCATTGTCAGTGAGAGACACTTTCTTTTACAAAAAAATAATCATCTGCTTTATCAGGCAGGCATTTTTATTATCCATTAAAGGACAGATTTGAAAACTGTTGTGTGAAAGAATTGTCATCTCTTTGTACAAGTTTATTCTATTTGAATTAAGCGAGAGCTCTCAAACTTGGTTAAGTAGTAGGCATAAGAATTTTACCAGTGTGCCTATGAACTCTACTTCAATACAGATGTAGAAGTAGGCAGTTGTGCCCACATTAAAAAGCAATGTATAGTCCAAAGTATAAACAGAGAATTCCCAGTCTCAAATACAAATTATACATCTGAAACTATTCTCAAAATCATACCAGCGGAGGTTGCTTTCTTTTTTTTTTCTCTGTAAAACAGATTAAATTCTAATATTAAAACCCCTGTAGATCTTTCTGGCTCATAAACTTCTATTTCATCAGTTGGCTAAAGGTGAAAATATCACATTCCTCCAACTCATCACTAATTTACAGGTGAAAGATATTAAAGAACTTCTATATTTTCAAAATGTCATTAAGGATGGCAGAAATTAAACCAGTTCTGCAGAAGGGCTATCTCAGAACCTTTAATGTTATCTCTCCACATTTTGAATAAAATTATTATGGTCTTTCTGTCCTCACTAATAAAATAGAGAAACTTTTCTAGCAACCTCATGTAATCATGCAATTTTTGTTTATTTTATCTCGACCAAGTCTCAGTTCTTTTCTACAACTACTGAACCAAATAGGTTGCTGTTAAATAACCCTCTCACTCTTTCAAGTAATGTTTTATTATTTTAATGTCTGATTTTGCAGACCCTAAAAATGTTCCTGTCTTTCTTTTGAGGCCAATAATGACTTTGTCCATGTTTTAATGATTTAATTTAAATGTAAATTAAAAGTTCAGGTATAAATATTTTTCCCTAGGCCTGATCAGGTTTGCACATAAGACAAGGTGAAAGTGGGACATTCATCTGTGGGAGAAGAACACCTGCAAAACAAAAAATTAAAGGTCCTAAGGATTTGTATACCTCTTTAAAATTAAGTAGGAAAATAAGTGAGAACGGGTTAGTAAAATAGTTCATAAGGACAGACATCAGTTACTCTTTCTGGCAGCTTTAGAAACATTCCCAGTCCAAACTATTTGAAATCCATTTGCAGTACGGCTTTAATTCCACAAATAGGAGTATTTTAGACTTCTGGTGAGACATTCGAAACACACAAAAAACTGCTGGATGTTATGGACAAAGGCTTAATGAGGATATTAAAGGTTTATTTTTGTTATTGTGAATTGATGCATTCGATACCTCAGTTTGGACTGTTGTATTGTGCTGCGAAGCATTCAGGTATATACCAACATGAGATCATACTACGCTTTGTCCTCAAAAGCCACTGATTTTGGGATAAGCAATAGAATGAGAAAAAAAAAATAATCAGGATCATGACAACATAAATACTTTGGCCATTCTAATCAAAACTGTTAGCTAAGTAATGTGAAAGCAGCCAGGAAAGCAAAATGCGCACTTCACAACCCTTTAAAATTACACTGATGAAAGTAAATATGTTATTATGTAAACTATTAAAGCAGGAACACAACATCTGAGGAAATATTGTCACAGATAACAGTATAGCTAGAAGGGGATTTCTTTTCACTTTGAATATTTGTTCTTACCAGATGACTAAATAGTGATTAAAATGCATTCTTTTTATTAATCCTTTTCATACCTGAAATAATTGTTCCTGGAGGTTTCAGTTTTATTGGAATGTCCCTGGGAAATCAGTGTTGCGGTACTGGTTAGAGTGACATTATAATCAGGAAAGTGACTATCACCTTCTTAATCAATAAATCTACCCTTCAAATCTTATCTGCTTAGTGACAAGAATGAATTTTTAAAACTTTTTAGCCCTACTATGCTACCAGACTTCCTTTGTGCCAGATTTTATTTTTGTCTGCTGGCGTCCATCAGCTTAATTATTTCCTGTTTTAACTGCAAAAACAAGCTCTAGTTGATTATATCTGTGCAACCCCAACAACTTCAATTACTAGGTTTGTAGAAGGATTCTTGTACTTTTCACAGGGTAGCCCACTTTTCCAAATGGGAAATTTAGGCTTGGGTGTAGAATACCAGAGGATGTATTATGTATCCGTAGTAATTTCTCTTTGCACTTAGCTGTATTATGCTTGTAGCAACATGAGCTTTCCTGTTCATCAGGAAAAGGCATGCTAGGATCCAATGGCAAAAAAATTCTAATTGTAATTTCTAATTTATATCCAAGGTTCAACTAAAAGTGACCAATTAATTTTTTTTTAAATCTAGAATGTTTATTGCATCACTAGTATTACTATTTTATTTTTTTTTTAATTCTCTGCCATTTTTAGCAAATGGACACAATCCACTTCATCTGAGAATTAATGCCTGGAAATTCTCTGACATAAAAGAAGACAGTGTGGATTATAACAATATTACTTTCATTTTATAATTTATAAGTATAATAGAATGCATGAATGGTGAGAGCAGAAATATATTTATCATTGAAAAAGGGGTTTAGAATGCCTCTATTTGCACTACGTAGTGTAACAAATGTATCCTGGGCCACACAATAGGAGGTAACTGTTGAGTTCACTTCCTTCTCTTGCAAAAAATATCAGTGGTAAAATTATGAAACTTTTCAGGCACATGGATGCATACACAGGATGTATAAGTGCATTTTTTAAACTTAGCACTGTGTGGTTGTGAAGTATGGGAAATAATATCTTTAAAATATCCAGACTCTTGTGCTAAAATTTCAGTGCAACAATATTTTTCTTTGTTTATTTGATTGGTTACTGCTCTTTTTTCATTTAAAGCTGAAGCTAGATAATCAACAGTTATGCATTAGTTTTCATCCACTGGCTTTGTTGAATTACTCCTAATCCTATTTATTGTGAACTCAGTATAAGACTCCTATTCATTTCAGGATTTTGAATGTTGAGGCACAGGGTGCGATGTTTCTTTCTTTGTTTTGTTTGTTTTATTTTTAAACTAATTAAAAGGTACCATTTTAATTTCTTTGTTGCTATTTACCTCATATGTTCAATTTTTCCCTTACTTTCTCTTACATTTCTTTCTCTTCCTCAAATGGAGCTTTTTTTTCCTGTTATGCTGCAACAAATGAGTCTGAGTCAAAAAAATCCTAGAAATAAATATTGTTTCAAGAAAAATTTTGATTTATAGTAAGAACGTTATTCTTACTGTAGATCCTCAGTTGTGTCCAAATGTGTCCAAGATTCAGTAGTTCTCTAGTTTTACTAGTAGTATTTGTACAGACAACTGAAATGTGATACCATCTGGTTCATAAAGCTATCTGGTTATTCAATATAAAAGAAATAACAAATAACAAGGAAGGTGATAAATTGAACACAGAAACTCAAATATTAAGAAGCAGGTGATAATAGGGATAATAAGAAAGACTAGAGCTCTTCAGCCACTGACTGATGGGCCGTTAGAAGAACCACTCAGGAACAGGTTTCAAGGATGTCAATGTGAGCTTTGTAACTGATAAGAATGGGGAAACATGATAACCATGAGTATTGAGGGGACTTGAGGAAAGCACAACGACAGGGAAGGGGAGGGAATTGACAGGATCGATGAGGGACGAACAAATATTGGAAAAAGTGTGTGTGTGTGTGTCTGTCTTTCTGGGATACAACTCAGCTTTGCTGCTGGCTAAATGTGCAAACATGAACATCAGGCAGGACAACAAGCACGCCCAGGTGGGCTCCAGGCACAGGGAATCCCCAGGACCAGGGACTCTGGGGAATTTGACAGCCGCCCACAACATTCTTCATGGTGTGGAGTCCCCTCTAGCACAATGCTATGAATTTTCTCAAAGTGTGAGAAGATTTTACATTAAACTCTCTGACAGTCAGAAGTATGGAGAAAGCAGGAATACCAGGTAAGAACCAGAAGAATGAAGGCCTTTTCTTGCGTTCATAAATGTGTCAAATACCAACTAGAAATAAACTACATAATTTTTTGTTGCAGTCACATTGCTTTTGAGAAGCCTGTGATATCTGACTCACACAGAAGCTGTTACACATAACTTTTGACTGAAAAAAACAGTAACTTTCAGAAGAAAGAGGTTTTCAAAGTCTGTTTTTTATTTTTGGTTGTTTTGCAAGGTTTTAAAAATGATCTGTTGCTGTGTGGTTACAGTACTGTTTTTGATGTTTTTTATTATACATTGTCAAGAGTGTAAGAGGTCTGCTTTAATACCATCAATTCCAGTGCTGAGAGTGACTTACAGTAGCCTTTTGTTTCTAGGATAAAACTGCAGTATCTAAATGAAGGGTTTTAAATTCTCTAGGTCAAAGTCAGTGCCTTTTCTTTTTTTTGGTGATCAAAAAATTATTTCCTTCTCTAATTCAAGTTTTACTTGATGAAGTATTTTAAAGTTCCTTTAAGAATCAGCTGTAAATATTCATGTGAAAAGATAGTAAGAGGAAAGGAAAACAGACAGGCACAAATATATGTGGTAACGTCAAGGGAGTGATCTGCAAATAATTTTAGTTCACAATTGGGCTCCACGTTCAGCTTGCAACTTAGCTGTATGCATTGTCTTCACCTAGAAAATTAAATGGGAGGTACTGAGCAGAATATTAACATTGAGTCCAGATTTTGGCAGGGACCTAAAAAGAAAATAACCCTAATTTGACTAGAGCATAGATCAGAAGAAAAAAGATATTACGGAGTCTTTCAGGCTGATGAGATCATATCTATCTGGTGGTTCTCTGCTACAAGACCACTAGAGAGCAAGAAATGACACACGGGACAGCACTGACCAGAAGGATGAGAAAACATTCACACTGAAAACAACTTCATCCCGAGAGTTATAAAATGACAGGCTTGCAACAGATAAAAAACTATCATCCACGGATAATATGCGACCTGGACTGCTTTGAGGGAAACAGAAACTAATACAGCCGATAAATTTTTCAGGAGAGAATTCTTCATCAGAAAAATTTGTTAATTTGATTTTTTGTTTAATTAACAGCAGTTAGTAGAGTAAATTTCCATTTTTCTTTCACTGAAATAATGCTAGTTTCAAAATCTGCCACATAACACAGAGCCAAAGTTTGGGAGTATTGCAAACTTAAATCTGAAATAGAGTTAACAGCAAGACCTTTGCAGCCATAGTGATGTACATATAACAGAATTTCTTGGTATGATATTATTTCGAAAAACTGTATCTAACACACATTTGTTCTTGCAACTGAAGCCTCATCTATATATGTGTCTAAGAGGACTGCTGCCTTCTTTGAAATATAGTTAATATATTCTGGGTTATTCTTAGAGTGAGATTGGGTGAAACAGGGGTGAGGACATGATAATTGCATATAAATGTAAAGGTCTAGGCAATGCTGACTTATGCCAACCTGTTTTCAACAAAATGTATGCATGTATATGAGCACAAGCAACAAATAAATGTCAGTTCAATATCTGATAATATTCTAAATGGAAGCAGGAGGTGCTAAGCTTATAAATGCATATGAAATCTTTACTAAAGATGCTGACATATCTTTTAGTCATTCCAATAAAAACTAATAATCCGCACTATATTTATAAGGATTTCTGCACACTTATGATCATCTTCTGATTCTCCTTGACAGTGCCTTTTCAACATATTAACTGATAGAGACTTGTGTTTTTGCAAAAGAACCTTTTTTATTATCAGAATTATCAATGCTTCTCAGAAACCAGAATAGTGAAGTCAACATATTATTTCTGGCTCTGCTGGGAATGTATTTGAATCCAGCCTAGACTGGCACAATCAAGACTAATTTTCAGTAGATGTTTTCAACTGTTACAGTTTGGGTTCTACCTAATCTAAGACTGCTGTTTTTTTCATAGAAACATAGAATCATTTAAGTGGGAAAAGACCTTTAAAATCATCAAGTCCAACCGTTAATCTAGTACTGCTAAGTCCATCACTAAACCATGTCCCTAAGCAGCACATCTACACGTCTTTTAAATACCTCCGGGGATGGTGACTCAACATCTTCCCTGGGCAGCCTGTTCTAAGTCCTTAGCCCTGAATTGCAGCAGTTGGTTTTGCAGTGAGATTTATTTTTTTTTCCTGAAAATGGAATTATTAATAGTTTAGAATGTAAGGGTCAGAGGAGACATGGATACAATCACTTTTTTTCTCCGGCAAATACATCCTACAAAGACAACCAGTTATCTAGCTATTGTTTATCTATAGGTTATTTGGAGATATATAGAATGAAGATCACTACTTCATTCTTTCTTGCCAGGATCCATGAAAAGTGGACTGCAACACTGATAGGAACCGTGTTTACTACAGCAGACGTAATTTATTTAGCTTGTTTCCTTATACCCAAGACTATATGAGCTAGTGTCCAGAATATAGGTCTCTTTGCTTGGACTAGAAAAGGAGTCTGTATTAGATATCTAAACTTTTAGAACTAAACTTAAGGTTGATGAATCTTAATTCAACACATTTGAAATAATCTATAAGGCAAAATTGTTTTAGAAACCGAAATAGAGCCCAAATTGTCTTGTCCTACAACCACTCTACTGAAGTTAGGAATTACAATTAGTTACACACTCCTGTAAAGCCTAATAATTACTTCAAAGACACTGTTGTAATACACTCTTTTATAAAGGAAAATATTAGGAAAACAAAGGAAAGTATTAGGAAAATAAAGAAAATTAATACAAAATTTTATGAATAGTATCCAAGCTTGAATATAGCACAATGGGGTTTTGTCTTAATACAGTTTATTTTAATTTAGATGAAATGTAGTGTTGAAAAATTTTAAGCAATGCTGTAGCATGTTATTAAATTTGTCTGAACAATAGTCCCATCAGATCGAAAAAGAAAATCCATTTCTTTCATAGAGGCAACCCATCTTGAATCTGAAAATGCTTAGCCAGCCAGCTGCCTTGCAGTTTTACAGTTGAAATTAGAGAAGAAATCAATATATCATCCTTCAACTGTCAAGTGTATTGTAGACATTTATAATGAGCATATACAGAAAGGAAAAATATTATTCTACTTCATTTCTATTAATGACATTTACTTTGACAGTAAAATAAGAATTGCAAAGCTTTTGACAAAGACAAAAATAGAGGACTGTGATATACAATGAAAAATATGAGACAAAGGCCAGGTCGGATACCTTTGACCTTCTAAATTAGCATGCCTGTAACCCCTATTGTCCAAAAAGAGTCTTGAAATCAATCTTTACCAGACTTACTGCCAAGACTAAAAATCAATCCACACAAGGGATGAACATTCCTTTTATAAGTGATACTCTGATACTTTGAGCCATGCCATGTCATAAAGGTCTCAAAACTTAGAGAAAACAGGTCAGTTCAGAATCATAGACAGGATGAACCTGGAAGGAAAGAGTGTTCCTTTAATAAATAAATCAATAAATAAAGTACTAGAGTTTTACCAATACATTTTGAACAATTTTGACATTTGGGGTTTTTTTGTTGTTTGCTTGTTTGGAGTTTTTTTTAATATAACATCTGGGGTAGGGGGAGGGCAGGTAATTTGAAGGTGGGTTACTTGTCTGGGACTATTCTGTGAAATGCACCATACATTTTATGTACATATGATAGGGTATATCATATAGAAACATAAAATTGTGGAAAGTGGGGTTTAGTTGGTAGGTTTTGGAAGGGTGAGATTGATCTGGCTGCATCCATGGTGAACTTCCATCTGTATACTTCCAATTTTCTTCAAGTGTCCTTCAACATCCCACTCAAACATAGATTCTTCAGATTCTTAGGGATCTTGAAAGAAAATAAGGAGGGATTGTGCAAGCAGTTGTACAGAATCTCTCTTAACAAAGAAGAAACTGTTGTGGTTTTTGGTGGTTTGGTTTGATTTTTTTCCCATTGAGTGCTTGTTTATTTTTGCTGTCATTAAGAGGACTACAAGAATCACTTGGAGGAGGAAACCACAATACGTACTTCACTAAAGATCTACAAGAATTTCCTCTGCAAATAGTGTAACTAGAAACAAAGCAAAGAAGCTGTGTTGCTTGGACTCTGACAGACTATACCTTTGTTCTGTTCATGGATTGCCTCTTCCCCATTTTGCAATCAAGGCAAATATATTCAAGTCAGGATCCTTTTTAGTCTATTTCTTTGCTGAAATACCCAAACCTTTAGAACTCTCAGTTATGGATAAAGAGTTATGTTGTCCTATGAAATTGCCTAAAACTTTCAATATAAAAAAAAAATGCCCAATGCTCAGGAGGGCTTCATCTTTCTTCAGGTGTTGGTGTTATGTCTTCATGTGTCCAACAGTCTCCTTGGGCATACAAGTTAAACACTAAGTTGAGTGTTAAGATGTTTCTCTTACACATTACAGGCGGCTGACTGAGGGCATGCTTTGAAGAAATCTGCCAGCACTAGTGAAAAACATAGTGCTTGAAATGCATGAGCTAGTTTGAAGACATACAGCAAACAATAGAATAAAAAAATAATGGGGATGAATAAATAACATTTCAAGACATAAAGAAATAGTGTAAAAAAAATATCCTAAATAACTCACCACAAAGGTAAAAATGCTCTCCACTGACGTGGCTGTGGAGAACTCAGAGAGGTTGGCATGTCCTGTCTGCAGGCAGAGAATAGATGATGAGGTATAAAACCACTAGTAATCCTCCTGATACGCTATTGAACTGTTCTCCACCTCTGGAACTTCTATAGCCGTGCATTCATGCATGTACTGAGAGATAAATATAGATAAACAAACAAACAAACACATTAAGTTTGGATTATGTTCCCCTGCACGGTAAGTGAAGCTGGCATGTTTGTATTGTACCTGTATATCATTTTGCCAAAATATTTTTTCTTCTTGTCATGGAGAGCATATTCTTCCTAGTTATATTTAGAAGGTGAGATTCTTAAGACTGGCAGAATATTGTCTTTCAAAAACATTAGGGAATGGAAATATTTTTTCAAGTCAAGCCAGTAAGTAATCTAAAAGCAAAAATGAAATAATTTGACTCAGACTGTAGGTATAATTTATTTTATCAGAATTGTTTAATAATAATAAAGGTCTTCTCAGCAATTAGTGTTTTGTTTAATATAAACCAATCTGCTCTAGCTTCCAGAGACATTGGCGAGGAGTTCTGATGGGCTGCCATTTTGCTCAGGGTCCAAAAACATATATTGACAAACCATGGATTGACGTCTCTTTGGTTTTCCAGCATGCATAAAATGGAAAATAAGCTTTGGATGTATTCAGAAGAATAGGAGAAATCAGAAGCTGACAGAGACAAAAATATATTAAAAGAATGAAGACACAGAGCTGACAAAGTATTCAACTCCACGAACCTCTGAGAATAAATTAGGGTAATAAATTGGAAGGAATAGAAGACAACCACAAAAGATTGCATTTTTAGTGCTTACTTGTACAATTAAATGGCTACTAAAGTTTATGAGTCAAGGGTGTTGGTGCAAAATATAACAGATATCAAGGCCACCCATTCCGTAATATACATGCTTGTTATACAAATCACAAGGAAGCTACAAAGCTAAGACACACTTTATGTCTTTTTTCCGTGATCAACAAAACAACAAAGGTATCACCAGGACTTCTAATCTGGAATTTAGTTATTTTTTTTTTTCTTAACTTTTGCAACATCTCAAGCTATATTTCTATTACAAAATGAAAAGGAATACTGGTTTTCATAAGGTTTTTAAAAATTCTGTCTTTAAAATCTCGGTGTATAAATTCATTCATTTATCTTCCCTCTTTAGGCATGTGCTTTAATATTATATGAAATGATTAGACTATTCCTTGAAAAAAGCATATATTGCAATATGTTTATATACTTTATTGTGCAATCACCACGTTATGAATAAACAACTAATACTGGTAATGATAAATAGAATGCAAAAACTTCTAAATTAAATTGATAGTTTCACAGTCTGAAGTCATTCCTTTGTGTTCTCATAGTAAATCAGAAATTTCCAGCTGAAAGAATTGTTACAAAATTAGATCTTGAGTGATTTTGTTCTGTGAACTGCATCAGTTCACTGTGGAGTTTTTTTAAGAAAACACACATCATGCTGTAATGCAAGGTTTTGTTCAAATAAAGCCACACTTTCATCTTTGAAGACTTGCACCTCCTTTACTTATTTTGGCAGACTTTTTTTTTTCTTACTATGTACTTCATCTATAGCCATGTTAGTACAATTTTAAAGAGATATCCTTTAGCTGTTCCTATGAATTTGTTGTATTACTTAAATAATCTAATTTGCTAGTATTCGAAAATTTCTTCCACAGCAAGACTTTCCTTAATTTGATTCAGTACTGCTATGTCAACTTTAATTTTAATTCTGCTTCTCAAAGTTGATAAGAAGAAAACTCTTGAATAACCCCAGGTACTTACCTCATATTAATAAAACCTCTTCTCCTTCCCTGGAGGGACAGATTTAATATTTATTACTTCACTGACACTACCATGTGCAGTAATTATAATGTCCACTCTTTCTGAGCCACAACAGGGTTCAACAGCAGTTCAGAGAATTCCCAGAGAAATCCCAGAGAATTCCCACATTACTAGTCATCACATTTATTTTATTTGCATTACAAATATTTTCTCCATTCAAACTGCAGAAATTAATGCATAAATGATTAAACTTGCTGTAATACCTCTATTTAAATTGTACATTTTAAATGAACAACCTTCTTTCTCCCTAAACAGTTGCAGTTTAAGAGATTACTATAAAGTTTCCCCCAAATTAAGTAATATGTAATGAATTTACAGCTATAACACCTGGCAGCACCTCATGTTATTATCCATTACTTCCCATCAAAAATCTCTTTTCTGAGTTTTTATTAAATTTTCCAAACTAAGCCACCTGGTTCAAATTTTCCATTGCTAGTAACTGTCTCAGAATGAGATTTTTGAAAGATTTCAGTGATTTGTGTATGTGCATTCATGTGTTTTCAGAGATAACAGACAAACAAACAAAAAAACCCAAACCCAAACTCAAAGACAGGAATCTTAAAAAGATCATGGTAAAGATTACTTTTGGAAATGGTTAGGTTGTTCAGTTATAATAGGACGGACTTGCAGTTTGCATTGTGGTGTTCTTTAACAATCTATAAAAGTTCTTGCATCTTCATGTAGTGGTGTTCTTTAAAGGGGCATATGTGGTCTTGCTTTCCTTTTTTCTTTTGCCATGAAAAAATTTCAATATTTGGTCAAGTTATGTTATTCGTAATTTATCATTAAAATTTGAAATCCCGTTTTGCATATGCTCTGTATACATTCATTAAAACAGATTGAGTCTCCAAAGACTGGGTTTTTTTCTTCTATATGTATGTATCATGCCGTCCCTGAAGCATGCTCAAGTGCTATCTGGGAGAAAGTTAATTAGCACAAGTCAAATCTATGTTAACAATTTAACACTAGGGATGGCTGCAGACCAGTATTGTACCCGCACCATAGCTCTGGTTCATCTACTGCTATAGATGTCACATGGTATATAGATGTACTGATGGTACTCCTGCAATATTATGTATGAAGACATCTGATACAAATACAGAATAGAGAAGAGTCTGAATACAGGAGGGAAAGAAACAGATGGTATGACTGGGACTGGCTAGAAGAGGGGGAATATGATACAAATTGTGTGAAGAAAAATGGAACCACATTGGAAAGAAAATGAAAAGCTAGTAAAGAAAAAAGATTCAGGGCAAAACCCACCATGTATACAGACTGCAGAATATCATCTAGAAGGTAGAGGAGAAATAAAGTAAGGAAACCTAGGACCTGCATAATGCTTTGTATTTTTGATAAGATGTTTCTATCTGTGTGCAGTCACATTTGTGCAAGGATTTCAAGATAGCTAGTTAAAACTTAGGAATAAAGAAGTATGACAAGATTCATCTCAACTAATTGTATTCATCAACAAAAGATGTTTATTCCAAATAAGTTGTCCTAGGTTTCCTCAAAACTTGATGGGAGGAGAACATTGCAGGTAATCATTCTTTTCTTAACATAGCTATCTGAGCTATTGGAGTAAGAAACCCCCTCTGGAAGTGCCAGTCCTAATCCCATAGGAACCTAGACTCTCAGTCTTCTAGGTGGCTAAAATTTTGATGAGATGAATCACTTCTGTTAAGAAAAAAGTTTGGACACAACACAGGCACAGAAATGAGTATATTTTAGAATAAGGTATACAGGACACTTTAAATATTTACTTTTTCCTGTTTTTAGAAACCTTTCTCTTATTGTAATATCTGAAAAGTGCAAAAAATAAATTGATGTCTCTGTTAATGTTCCTAAGTCTTGTCACTTCAATATCTGAAATTTTTAGGAGGAATGTTTTAAACTATTTGGCAAATTTCACAGAATCATAGGCTTGTCTAGGTTGGAAGGGACCCTCAAGATCATGAAGTCCAACCATTAACCTGACACTTCCAAAATTACCACTAAACCATGTTCCTAAGCACCATGTCTACCCATTTTTAAATACCTCCAGGGATGGTGATTCAACCACTTCCCTGAGCACCCTGTTCCAATGTTTTGCAAGCCTTTCAGTGAAGAAATTTTTCTTTAGTTAAGATGAATTGATAATAGATTATTTTTCATAAAGAAAAGTCCACTGCTGTCCTTACATCAATCTTAGAATATAATTCTTTGAAGATAATCAGCCAATTATATAGATTTACATTTTATGTTAACATTCTTGCTCCCATTTTTATTTTCAGTAACCAGTTTTTCATTGACATACAGTATTTTATAATTGTAATTCAGATCATATATTTTAAATTAAAGCCAAAGAAGAATGCAAATAGTTTCACTTCAAAAGGCGGCTGAGATGAGATGCAAAGAAATCTTTATCAATCTATGTTCATCAATGCATGTGCTCTTTTAAAAGATGAAATCAAGAAATCATTTCTAAGCATTTCTGAAGACCACAAAAGCAATAAAGTACTGAAACAAATTCCAGACCTTTATTTTGAACCACGGATCAGGGTATAATACTCTTGATGTTTCAAGACTGTCCTAAAAGTTTGACCCTTAGATTACAAGCTTAAACTTCTTCTGACATTCAACAGAAGTCTTGCACTGCTTCCAAAGCCACAAAGAAACAACTGTCTTATCAAAATGCCTACATCACTGCTGTTAAGTTCACATAAACAGAGTTACTGATGTCACTTAGCTCTACCTGTCCTGCTGCACTGTTTGCTAAGATCCTGTTGTGGAAGGAAGATTTTGATATAATTTCCTCCTAACTTGGGAATAAATATACATTGTAAAGGCCTCAGAATGCCTATTTAACTTCTGTTAAAGGAAACAGAATAGTAGTATTTGTTGATGAGTTTCAATGCAAATAAAAAGTTACTAGAAGAAGCAGAAGAGAGTTCAACAGATGGAGAAAATTGTTTCTCTTATTCTTCTATTTTAGGCTCTGTGGTTTAGAATTTGTTAACTCACTGGAGTGTAGAATACATCTCTGTAGATAACTATTATTAGAGTGCTTTGTCACTGAGGCGTAAGAGCTGACATTGCAGGGCATTATCCTTGTAATGTTTTCATATATATAGTCCATTGGTAACGTTTCCATTTGCATTACTGACAGGCTTAATTGCACTTCTACAAAGACAGCACCATACAATATGGTACTTGTGTTTTTCCTAAATAGTAGTGAAATGGAGGAGCGAAAGCCTTCAGGGAACATATATGGACAACTTAAAACAGAAGAAACTTTGAAAATGAAAAATGAAATTGCAACTTTACAGTCAGGAAAAATTGGTATCTTTTATGCACCATTTATTAAGCAGATACAGTGTACATTGCTGGCTCACATTGACATTAGGGAACACTGGAAAACTTCAGTGAAAAGTGGTTATAACACCAGCAGTGAGAGGTCATTAGATCCCTAACAGAAGTGGGGCTAGGGGGATTATATTCACCAAACACAAACCACAGGCTTTAGAGTTCCCCAGTGAAAGATGTGGGGCCCTGACTGAGACCCCAGTCCTATGGGGCTTTGGCTGCCCATGTCCCAGTCAGAAACTGCAGGGTGCTGCCATGTAGCTCAGTCCAGGATGAAGTGGAATGAGCCGTGTGAGCCAGGGTGGTGAGATGCCCACCAGGGCCATCCTCTAGCTAGGGACTGCATTTCAGCTCCTGCCCTGGCCCCTGCACCTGACCATGGTCCTCATTTGCCCAGTGGCATGGCCTCCCATCTGGGTCTGATGATTACTCCAGTTCTGGGGTTGAACTTCAACTCTGGTTTTAGAGAGATTCGCTGGGTATCTGCAGATTGGCAGCAGGAATGGCTGGGGAAGGGATCTCAACAAGGGAAACAGGGAATTAAAGAGTGGATATCATCTGACAGTGTCAATCTCTAGTGTTAAGGTTCACATTTGAGTTACTCAACCAACAACTCCTTAAAACCTAGGAGGAAAAATACAGCCACAGTAGAGAAATTTGTCCTATCTGAAGAGAGACTCTAAAACACAATTCAGATGAATGACTGTCTGAAAGGGCTTATTTGTCTCTGAGGATAACTAGAATAGAGATCAGCAGAAAGCTAAGTAAAATGAAACATTCCAGTGTGAGCCAGCACAGGAAGAGGACCTTGTGAGAAGTCTAGAATGGAAAACTTAACTTTTAGACTGAGATGTTAAAAGAGCAACACAGGAAGCTATGAATAGAAAATTAATTTCTACTTTATTGATCCTAGGAGCAGGAAAAAGAACTTCAGATTTTCTAACCATTAGAATTATGGAAGAGAGTCTGTCTATTCATTGTACTACATCATCAGTAACTGGCATAACCTAGTGGACAAAGAATTTTGAGCAAGCAAGTTAAAATGGATGATACAGTATACTAAAACCAGTAAAAATTAATACTTTCTAGAATTTAAATAATATAGAATAGAAACGGTTTCTTTTAAAATCATTAAATTAAATACTTGCAGGAAGCTTTATTTAGTACAGGGTATTGCAGGACTGTTAATTGCTGTTTGAACGCAGTGTGGTAATTTAGCAGCAAATTAAGGATGGATTAAGGATAATTAAGTAAGTCTTAAATGAGTACCCAGTCTGAATCTCAGAGAGGAATTTTTTTAGAAAAATAAAATTGTTAAAAAACAGTTATGTCCATCTCTTTGGAGTTTATAAGGTCTTTGGTTTCAGCTGGCCTAAAAATACACCCAAATTGACTTAAGCTTGATACGTTCACCTTCAGTTCATAAGCCTAAAGAGCAGGGCAAATGACAGTCATTACCTTATTTTTATTCATGTCTTAGACAAAAATTCCATTGAGGTCAGTAAGGAAATTTTATAAAAGACATAAAAATGAGATGAAAAATTACTTTATTGCTTGACAGCTTGTGTAATAAAATGGGAGCAATAAAAGGGAAGAAAAGATGATTAAAATAAAATGACTATAAAGTAGTTTTTGGTATAAGAAGTATCTATGGGTGCCTATAATTCAAGTAGTGATGAAGAGAATATCTTTTCTTGTAAAGTTCAGTGATAAAGTATTGTTTCGTAGGTGAGACAATAATTTTATTGAACATAAGAGCCCTTCTCCTTTCCATTTGCTTATTGTTGTTGACATCCACGAAGTGATTAGAGTATTCCAAGTTCAGCCATTACTTTGGAGCTAAACTTGAAGGGTTTGAGGTAGGTTCTTTTTTATATTTCAGTAGGGTTCCTTTCATAGTCTGAAGTATCTGAAGTTATCTATGCAGCTTGAAGTCAGTCTTTTCTGATGAAAATGATCATAAAAATGCTATACAGTAGAAAACCGTGATGAAGCTACATAACATGTAACTCTGTTCTGGATTTTCTGTATCAAATTGTTGTATATTATGAGATTGAATGTTTGCAGAGCCTTGTTGGATCACAGGAACTTTTTATAAGTGCCCTTCTGGAATGTGATCCTTAGGCTTAAAAAAGGAGTGTTTGAACAGTGGTTTGAAAATAAATTTTTTAAAACCTGATCTCCACTCATATTTCTCACCTAGAACTTTGAATTAATTAGAAAAGTTTCAGGACTGAAAAAACCAAGATTATTCTCCCTCTAGACATGTTGGGATAAAATTTTTGCACACTCCTTGTACAGTCCATTGTATAACCCATGAAGTGCTTTATACAATGAAATTATGGTGTCCCTGTAATAATCTTCAATATGCTGAAGTGTTGGAACCACCAATGTTATTATCATTGTTAGTATATGTAAATTATATGATTTCACTAATTAAGATAATTTTTTTCTAATTTTGGTCATCTAAAGTTTATAAATTCTGACTGAGCTGTTTATAAATTCTGAGCTACCTGTGTAACAAAGGAAGATAACAGATACTTCCAGAATGGAATTATTCTCATCTTCCTTTTATCTTTCTTTCAGGTTTGCATTAATTACCTTTGGGAGATAACTATCTAAGTCCTGGAGATGAAACTTTAATATGTCTTATCAATAGCAAATTAATCTTACTTGCTGATTCTTTGCATTCCTGAAGTATTTAACTTTATCCTCTGCCATCTCTTCTTTTTTTTTTTGTATACGATTCAAAGATGATTATAAAAAATAAAATAACCATTTTTTTCAGAAGATTAGTTGTATCTTCTTATGATATAATCTGTACAGTCACACATTGCAGAGAGTAAACAATTTCAAACATCTTAATCATTGGAACAAACTGCTTACTGGAATTGTGGGTTGAAATCTTTATAATCAGAAGTCTTCACAGAACATCGTTTGGCAAAACAAATTTTTGGGCATAGTACAGGTGTAAATAGATGAAGGCCTATTGTATAGGATGGCAGACTACTTGATTAATCTTCCCTTTCAGCTTTACAATTAATCTTTCTTCCTTTCTTTTCACTTCCTTCTTGATACTTAAACTACTAGACTGTGAAATGTTCTTCCATCATTTTAAATCCTTTTAAATCTTCTTTATGAGAGAAAGAAAAAAGATGGAAAAAGGTGAAAGATTTTTAAGATTTTTTTAACAGATTGCCATTAAAAGACATCTTATACTGCATCTGTAAAAGCCTCATGAGATGTATTTCACCTAACATTACTAGTTTTAAAAGTGATAACTGCTCTAAACTAGCTCTTCAGAATCCCCTTTTCAGTCAATTTGAGGTGTCTCCTGAAGGTGATGTCTCTCAATAGCTAGCTGAAATATATGCCTTATCATTCTACCTTTGTCTTCTATTTTTTTATCCTAAAATGAGCAAGACCAGGCAAATGGCTACTCTAAATAATGGCTATTATTTTTAAACTGCCCCCTGCACAAAATTCTCTGATCATGTCTAAATTATTGTTTTTCAATGGTCTTACAACAGGCAGCTGCTAGTTATCATGTATTATTTCAATTAAGTTGTGTAAAACTTAAGCTGCTAGTTATCATGTATTAACATTATTTCAATTAAGTTGTGTAAAATGTCTTATACACCACAACAAATTTCGATAATGATGTAATATTTTGATTAAGTAACTTGAGGACTGTGTATTACTCCTTGTTTTCTAGTGAACTGAAAGAGGAACTTCTTTAAGGATTCATGTCTGTGGTCCAAAATTTCAGTGACTTCCCTTTAGGCACTACTGTGGTGGCTGCCAGGCACCCACCATGCTGTTCCCTCCTCAGCAGGGCAGGGGGAGAAAATAAGATGAAAAAAAGCTCATGTGTCCAGGATTAAATGATGAATAGAACAAGCAGTCTTATATAAGAGGGAGAAAAAGAACGAAATTATAAAGCAGGGAACTGCTGCCTGGGCAGAAGTATGTTAACCTCCTCTTCCCAGCTCCCTCCCCTGCCACCAAAAACCAAACCAAACCAAAAGAAAACAAACTTTCTACTACATCACGACATACCAATAAAGTCACTTTTCCAAAAAACCCTATCTCCTTCTGGGTTGTGAATGTTATCTGCTAGATAGAGGAATTATTCTTCTCTGTTTGGTTTAATGAATGTTCAGCTGAAGTGTACTATGAGTTCTCACATTTACAAAATAGTATATGGTAATTGGTGAGAGAATAGCAAAACAATAATGAAAAGAAGTTGAAAAAATAGAGTCAACAATGGGAGGTAAGCAATTGGGTTTGTTCAGTCTAGAAAGGAAAAAGACTACGTTATATAATAGTGTTTCAGTTTAATTTTTTTAATAAAGTTTTGGAAGCAGCAAGTTCATTTTAAAAAAATATTTAGATTGATTATTAGAAATATTCTACTTACTACAAGGGCAAGTAAGCCCTGAAATGATACACGATGGGGCTAAGTGGAATATCCTTCCATCCTTATTTCGGAAGGAAAGACTAAATATGCATCTGTCTGTATAGTTTATTGGTTTGGACAAAATTGGCTTCCATGAACTGAATGTTTCCTTCTTCTGAAATTTCTATGATGTTATAATTCTAGAATTGTATAGCTCCTCACTGATTTTTTTTTTTTGTAGAAAGGTATCATTTGGTCTTCAGTTGCTGCAGAAGGTGTGGCCATGGGGCCTTACTTCACTACAAGTGAGTCATAATATATTAGAGGGACACATTAGAAACCTGAAGACTGTTATGACATGTAAAAAAGCACTAACTTTTGATAAGATAGTTACAGAAGTAAGTTAAAACCAAATCAGGTGTATAATAACAATTGATTAGAAGACCAGAGAGAACTACTAAGAGATAATTCATAATGAAAAGCTAAATTATGTGCACTACAGGATTCAAAACAATCCATTTCAAAAAAATAGTCGCATTTTCCATTATAAAATACAAAAATACTACAGATAACAGCAAGGAACAATAGCAGTAGTTTTAAAAAAACAACTTCAGCTCGTTTTCATTAAGTTCTAGTAAGTTCAGGAGTCTAACTTTTTACAAATGCTCTCTATCACACTAATGTTTTATCAATTAAGCTGTGTCTTCTGGGAGCCTAGAAATTGTTTCTAATGATGTGAGGCAGTAATGTCTCTTCACTCACAATAAAAGTAGCTTTTATTGGCTTTTGCTAATACCAGTGAGGTCTCTCCTTTAGTTAAAAAAATAAGAGGGGAAAAACATTCAATGAAACTTATCACAGTAAAAGTCTGAAAAGCAGACTTTTATGGTTCTTAAAATTTTAATTGTCATTACATAACTTAGTGCCTTTTTTCTAAGTCTGATTTCATTTACTATGATTTAAAAAATATTTGTACTTATATATTTTCTTCATTTATGTACTTATTCACAATTTTTTATATTCACAAATATAATTTGCAACTTTTTAAGGTAGGAACATCAATTAGATTTAAATAAACAATAATTAGCCTTTTTTTCTTTCCCACAAAAAGGTAGACATGCAAAAATCTTAAAAAGTTAGACCTTAACAAAGTATGATTTACAGCAATAATGATTTAGCGGCAAGCTAGAGAAATTGGTAGAAACCTCCCATTCAATCCAATGAGATCTTTTCAAGCCCGGTCAAAGACAATAGTCTTGGAGGAGTTTCTATACTGTAATTAACTTCCACTGACCTCTCTGAACTAAACTGTTCTAGTTGTGGTCTAGTCTAATGCACAAGTTTTCTTTTGACATTATAGAGGCAAAAATGATAGTTAGATCTTGTTTAGAAGTGGCAAAAATTTCTTTCCCAATAAATTAGATGAAATGTAGTAGTAATGTTGTTATCATACAAGATGATGTTCCTACTTGGTGTTCTTGTTTCCAATCTCATTATAGCTTCCTTTAATACAGGTGGCCATAATGCAGTTCAGGTTTAGATTAAATAAGGCAGGGGGCGGGAGGGGTAAAGTATTTGAGAATAATTGCAAGAAAAGGATTGCTTAAACTTGCAAAGTAAGACAAGTGAAGCATTATCAAGATGAGCTTTCCCAAAATAAACTTCCAAGGGAGTTACTGGGAGAATTTAAATCTCTTTTACATTTTATTTAAGGTTTCTACTTTGTAACACAAAACAACAAAAAAATCTTAAAACACAGACAATGGTTTGTTTCAGAAACACAAACTGATTCCTTTCCACTCCTTCCCAAAATCATTAGTTCACGATTTTGACAGTGATCACAGTTCCTGCTACTGTTCCTAATTGACAGATTGTTTGATGCTTTGAAGAGATGAAAAAAATGAAGCTAAATGACTACATGAAGTCTATGCCTGCAAGCCATAGCCATTAGGAAACAAAAACAGCCTTTAGATTTATTCCTCGTCAATCATATCTTTCTATTGGGCAGAAAGTGCACTCTCCCCTTAATAAGTTACATTTATAAGTGCAGGTACTGTAATTACAGGGCTCAATTTGGATGTCACTGTGAGTTTTACTTCCATTTTCCCTAAATTTAAGCCATGAAATATAGACTGAGGGAGTCAAGTAATTTTTTTCATAGAAGTAATCGAAGACAAACAAGCTGGGTCTCCTGACTTGGGAAATGAAACTACCTCGGCTAAAATAGTTAAAAAAAGATAATTACTTTTCACTATCATGTTTCAAAAATACTGTTTAATAGAAAGTTATTCTGTTCCAGACTTAGTGATAGATAATAAGCTGCAGTTAGAGTGTTAAAAAGTGAAATAAACATATTATAGGATGTAAATAGTACTACATACCTGCTCAAAATAACTAGCTAACTCTAAACTGGACTTTTAATTTAATTTTGTAAGTGAATAAGGCTTACAATATAGCTCTGTCCTTTTGTCCATCTGTTTCTCTCCACATCTGTCAGTTTCCTTTAATATCATTGGATCTCACTGTGAATTTTCAATCAGATTTGATGGGTGGATCAAGGTCTCAAACATACTAAATTTCTATGAAATAATAAGTTTCATGAAGTGTAGTTTATGGCTGGGAGAGAGGATGCAAATTAACACCTTCACCAATAAAAATAAGATGGGTACAATAGTTATCTGATTTTTTGGCCTGCCACCCAGTCTATCACCATATTAATTTCTCGTAGCCAGCTGCAAGACTTGCTACCTTTTGCTTCAGGTAAACAAGGGTAAAAGAGAGTAGGAAGCTGTGTAGGGAGATGGAACAGAAAAATTGTAGAAGAAATTTTGGGGAGCTAGGGTTCTTCTCAGAGGGGAAATAGCAGATCGGTGGAAAGAACAGTTTTATTTCTTTCCACTGTTCACATAATGGTTTGGTTTTTTTAAGTAGTGTAGAATACATATACTGCCATTTGACTTTGACTTTACCAAATGTTTATTTGTAGTAACATTTGTGAAACCCCCACTGGATATGCAAAAGGGTACATATTTTTCCTCCTTGAAGAATGTGCATTGCACAGTTCTTATTACCACACGAGCACATTTTTCTCTGTTTAGAAGGAAGATATCCCTCCTGAAGTGTAGGCAGTAGAGAATACAAATAAGATCTCTCCAAGCCTTTCTTATTCTTTGAGTATATGAGTGCAAACAATTACAGAAATTCTATGAAAAGAAAAAAAAAAATGAGATAGAAGCATGAGGACATTATTCAAGAAATTTTTGTTACTGCTTTGTTTCAAATTATCATTACATCTTTGTGGCATTTTATTATCTTTGAAAGTCCAGCCTTTATTCAGAATTATGTACTTGTTTATTACAATAAGATCATTATTACAAAGTAAGATTATTTCCATTATATATAGATAATTCCAGTTTAACATTTGAAAACTCATAAACTTTTAGATATAGTCTATTACAGAATGAGCACACAGAATGAGTAATTGGCTTATTCACTGACAGTGAAAGAACCAGTTCCAGACTGGGCTTGACCCTGCTAGTTTCTCTGATCACTAGAGATCAAAGCCTGAACACTTGTGACAGGACTTTCTGAACCCAACAGAGTCCTTTCCCATTTAACAGCAATTCTACCTGAATAACATCACTAACCAGGAAAATTGCATATTGATTCAATACAGAATATTTGTTTGCGTAGTTTTCAATTCCAGTGAAGTGCTGCTCGAGTATGACACACATATTTGAAGAGGATATACACTGCACACAGAACATGTACAGATGATATACAATGTGCTACAGAACTTGCTTCACTTCACTGACATAGCTCTTCAGGTTTATACTTCTTGCTAAACTTACTGTACTTTGTCTTTCCATCTGCCTTTATAGTAAAATCAAGTGTTTTAACAATTAGACAAAATAAGTAATAAAAAAGAAGGAGGATAAACTGTTATTCTCCCTTATTTATTTCTTTTACCTCTTCCACTCTACTGTCTGTTCTGACTATTTTCCTCGGCACTTTGATTCATAACCTACTGACAAATTCAGGACTTTGTGACAGTTCATGGGCAATCAACAGAACAGAAATATTAGAAAAGTACAATTAAAATGGTATAAGCATTCTTAATCCTTAATGTTAAAAGGATCAGATCCAAAAAATAATGGTATAGTTAAAATAAAAAATTAAAAGGAGGTTTCAGATTACATATTTATAGCATTATTATTATGTCAAATTTAAGTTTTTCACTGAATTCCTGAGAGCTATTACTTCCTTCTAAGGAAACATGGATATTTTTGCTCCCAGACAACTCAGGATATAGGCCTTTAAAAGGAAGAAACGGCAGCTTCTGTGAGATTTAAGATATATTTTAGGCATGAAAGTTCTAATGCATGTTCCAAAGGAGTCTTTTTTCAGCACAAAATATTCTATGTTCAATCGCATTTTTCAGTAATGCAACTCATGGATGTTGTTGATGGATTTAGCCACAGTGGAAACATAAAACAGTAAATTTCTGATTTGTTTGCGAGTACTATCACGTTCAGATGGAATGTGTGTGACTCATCAAATTTTAATTAACTGAAGATTAAGCATATAATCTAAATTTATCTTTCAGATTTTCTGTCTAGGTAGATATCTCTAAGGAGCAATATAGATTTTAGGATGGTTGAACTTTAACCTCTAGTCAGCAACAGAAGTGATAATAAATTTTTTGTTCCCTCCCAAGCATCTTAGGATATCTGAAGATGAAAGGTCTTTCAGAGTTTAACCAGAAAAGAGATTTAGGTATGCACAAATTCAGCAACATAACATCTATCTTTTAAGGTTCTCATTTCTGAAATGTGTACCCAAACTACCTCTATTAAGTATGAAACAAAAATAAGAAGCTGACAGCATCCACCATGATAATGCAATCATTAGGGGCAAGAAAGTAGTGACTATAATAATACACCATAGAGTTTACCTTTGCCTAGCTCTCTTACTAAGTGTCAGTAGGTAGAAGAATGACTACCCAGCCATAGATAAGACAATCATCATACTAAAACAAAGTTATAAAGAAATAAACTAAAGGACAGAAAAGGGAAAGCACATCTATGTTTTGAAAAACCAATCACAGTACAGCTCAGTCAGTTCAAATGTGCTGACGCATGAGCTCAGGCTGTCTGGTTTAAAGGGTGCTTGCCTTGAACAGTAGGTACATGATCATTCTGCATCACTTGAGCAGTTACTTTTAAAGTACAATGCAGCTGGCGTAATTGTATTTTTTTCATAATGTATTTTTTTATGTCTAATGCATGACACTCTTGAGCCCAATAGAAATAATGTTTGGGTTTTGTGTGATTTTTCAGGCCCAGAGCTTGAAATCATGTGTGAGCTGTCAAACTACCATAATGACATTTTTATACTACAGTAAAAATGGTAAAAGTTAGATGGATCATGAGGGTATGTGAATGGGAGGGCTACAAAAAAAACCTGCTGGAATAGTGTGATAAAATATATAGGTGAATGGCATCAAACTGGGTGTGAGAACTTCCGTATTACCCTTAGGAGCAGTGTCAGCAGTGAACTATCACTAAAATACCACCTGTTCCACAGGAAATAGATAGTTGACTAAAAAATAATGCCCAGGGTTTAATATGCTGCAACAGGGAAAGTCAAGAGAGAAAAACTTGAGGGGAAACAGGCAACACAAGTTATTTGATGTTGCAGTCTAAGTATTGACACATCAGGATAGCAAAACGTGAAATACAAAGGAAAAAAGATGTATGTGAATAAGGACTAATCCAACAATTTTTTTTTTTGGTTTTGTGGTTTGTTTTTTTTTTTTTGTAAATAATTAAATTTTAAGAGTGGACATCATGGTCTAATTGAAACGCACTAAAAAAACAGATTACGTCAAAAACATCTGTGTACCACATCTAAAATGCCAAAGTTATATTTGAATCTAAAAATGCATAACATGGCAGTCCATGGTGCTGAATAACCTGTCTTGGAAATGAGGAAGAACTCGAAGAAAATCAGGTATGGAAATATTCAGGCTTGTAATCCCTTGCTAGAAGACAGAAAATGCTTACAGGAGGAAAAAGTCATTAGTCAATCCTTCTTTAAGGATTGAAGAAGGAAAAGAAGGGTAAAGCAAATTGAACCATTAAAGCTCTTTAATTATACTATTTGGTTATTAATTGTAAATTACTCATTTGTGTGATAGTGTATAATAATGTATCTGAGTGTTTTGAATGGTTGCATTTTTTAACACATATTTTCAGATGGGGCAATTTTAATGAAGCTCTCCTGGGAATCTGTTCCACTGAGACTGTTAAGGGCATTTGTAATTTAATTATTTTTCCTTTTGAAATACTTGTACTGTGCTTCAGTATCAGTATCCACGCTCTGTGCTGAAGATGTAGATATTGCTAGACTATCTAATGAAAGATTACCGCACTGTTACAGAGGCAAAAACCCCAGCAGGAAAACTAACATTAGCTCTGCTGTCTGGGCCAAATTCAGATTAGCATAATTGTATTCTGCCTACCTAAATTTGTCCTGCAGGGAATAAAGCAGGCAGTTTAGTCTTCATAGTCATTCAGGCTACAGCCTCATACAAAAAGGCAGCAAAGGTGCCATCAGAGCTAGTTATGAGGGAATCTGAAATTTCACTGAATTTCACTGAATTTCACTGAATTTTTTTGGAGTTGGAAGGGACCATAGAGATCATCTAGTCCAACTCCCCTGCCAAGGCAGGACTACTCAGAGCATGTCAGAGCATGCCACTCAGGACTGCATCCAGGCGGGTCTTGAAAATCTCCAGAGAAGGGGACTCCACGACCTCCCTGGGCAGCCTGTTCCAGGGCTCAGTCACTCTCACTGTGAAAAAGTTTTTCCTCGTATTCAAGTGGAACCTTTTGTGTTCCAGCTTGTGTCCATTGCCCCTTGGACAATGGATCCCATCTAAGTGTTTAGCTAAGAGAGGCTGTACTTGCCAATGTAATTCCTTTACCAAAATAATGACTATAAAGCTATTAAGAAATGAATTGTCTTTAAAATGCTAATAGAAATATGCATGGAAATTGATAATGGTCATTCAGTAATTGTACTGAACTTGAATTGTATATCCATGGTCTGTAACTTTGCTGTTATTTACATGACTTTACCATTTTATTCCCAGAACACAGAAATTTTGTTCATCTTTCACGATGGGGGAATTGACATACAATGTACAGGAGAGCACATTTCCTCAGGGAAGCCTATGGTACTACTGAGGTGGGGGTCTGGGCTATGATCCTCTCCAGAAGGGTGTGTGCTTGCAGCTAAATATCTGCTTGTATATTAGCAAAATGTATTGTTCTCTGCTCCTGAGGTCACCTACATGGTCTGTTCAAATCTCTAGCCCAGAATATCCCCTAATCCTCCAGTACAGGGAAACTGCATCAGCACCGCCTATGGTGAATGGCACCTGGCAAGTGCTAGCTCCAAAACTGTGTGGGAATTTTTTCAATGAATTTTGGATGCCTCAAAGCAAAAGTGAACCAAGCACCATTATAACAATTTAACAGAACAGAGAGTATAACTCATAGCCTGAGTCTTTGACCTAGAACCATGTAATTTAATACATCTAACATAGCCTAAGACATTATTGCAAAGAAAAACCCTGAAATAACTGCTCAAGCATTCAGTTGCCCCTTTCACAAGACACGAGAGAAATTTGAAATATCCCTATTCAGATATTATCTATTTCCAATTGTAGGTTACATAGTCTCCAGTAGCTCTACTCCCGAACAAACATGGAATTTACCGCATCTGATTTGTACTTGGGAATCCTGCAAGACAAAGAAAGAACCAGTGGAAGTAGAAGGCATATTTAAAGAGTCAATAGAATAATTTAGTAAGGGTTGATATACTTCATACTAAGCATCAAAAAATATTACTTCTTTATTAACTACCTTTATACAAGACTTTGATCTAATCAGTACATCAAGATTATCACACTTTTTCAAAACTAAAGTTATGTCCTTGACACTGATCAATCTAATATTTATAAAAGAAATCACTCACACTCATATATAGTATATTCAAACACTGTAAAAGGAATAACCAGTACCTGTAAATCCCAGCTGTTGGGAATGCTTATTAGAAGTGCTCCACAACCTTTTTCTCTCTCTTATGTACAATCAACTTTATTGCACATAAGAATAACTTTAAGAAAGTTACATAGAGGGCTGGTGTAAGACATAGTTAACTGCCTACCTTGAACAGAAATATCTCACATTTCAATTATTCTTAAATTATATTTTTAAAATTAGAAATATAATCTTGTAGCTAGAATTTGACTTTATATTTTTTTACAATAAATTGCATAGAATCCTCCAAAATAACACATGCTCTAAATAACTCTTCTTTCACCACATCATAGAAGCATAGAATAGTTTACGTTGGAAGTCTGTCAAGTCCATCACTAAGCCATGTCCCCAGACACCACATCTGCATGTCTTGTAAACACCTCCAGGGATGCTGACTCCACCGCTTCCTTCGGCAGCCCGTTCCAATGCTTGACAACCCTTTTGGTGAAGAAATTTTTCCTAATATCCAATCTAAACCTCCCCTGGCACAACTTGAGGCCATTTTTTCCTGTCCTATTTTTTGTTACTTGGGAGAAGAGATCAACCTCCATCTCTCTGCAACCTCCTTTCAGGTAGTTGTAGAGAGCAATAAGGTCTCCTCTCAGTCTCCTTTTCTCCAGACTAAACAAACACAGCTCCCTCAGCCACTCCTTATAAAACATGTGCTTTAGACCCTTTACAAGCTTTGTCCTTCTTTGGACATGCTCCAGCACCTGAATGTCTCTCTTATAGTGACAGGCCCAAAACTCAACACAATGAAACATTTTTGATAAATGTTAAATTGTTTGAAAACAATTTAAGAGCAGAAGAAGTATAATGAAGTTGCTCTTTATTATGAAATTCCCTTAAGGTGGATAAATTATCAGAAAAAAATCTTATTTGAAACACATTCTTGACAAAAAATATTTTGCCTAACTACAAAAAGAATAGTTATTATTGTTTGTCAGTTTTGCTTGCTACATTTGTATTGGTGTAAACTTGGAGAGACTCCAATAAAGTCAATGGACTTGAACTTGTATAAAACCTTGATATAAAACTGGAATGAGTAACAGCAATGTCTCCTGTGAAATATATAAACTTTATAATCCATGCAAAACTTATGCTTCGGTGGTTATGGTTAATACATATTCTTGAGACAATTTGACAATTGGCAAAGATCATGAACTGGCTATTTTATGTTCGTATTTGTTTCAAGCTTCATTTGTGGCAAAGGATCATTAAGATCAGAAATGATTAAAAAAAGAAATAAAATAAGAGAAAAAGAGGACTACACAGCTTTCACTCATAAAATTCTCAGTTAACTTTTACCAATATGTTTTTCGAAAGTGGATTGGATTCAGTTATAATTTCATCAGAAAGGTTCCTTAGATCCAAATTAGAATTTCTCTTTAAGGGAGAAAACCAAATAACAGGAAATGTAGGATTCATATTTAAGCCCCTTACTCTGTGTATGTTTTTAGATTGGTGATCTTGGGGAGAGGAGAATTTTTTCATTTCCGAACTTCGTTCCACAAAGGTCTCGCTAAAACCCTTGGAAATGTTTCATTGTTATCATATTAGCAGGGATAAGAGGAGAAGACAACCATCAAAGTTGTCAGAAAATGGTGTTCCTATTTTCCATCTTTCCTCATTGAGGATGATTACTTATCTGTTCTGATTCAGAAATGTGTATTTATTGCCATTTTATTAATACTTGCAATGCCCAGGTGGTAAGACTTTGCTAATAACAAAGAACTGACTCCAGATTAACTGACTGCTCATTACAATGAAATAGCTGAATATTCGCTGGGGCTTCTTCATCCATATATCTGTTTGTTTAGCTTCATTTCACTAATTTTTTTATCTCATGCTTAGATTTACTTTTTTAAAAGGAAAAAAAATATCACTCACAATAACCTATGCCTATATTTCCAATGAATTCTTATTCAAACATTGGCAGTTAGTTCTCCTCACAAAACAAAGTAAAAGTGGAATACTGTCTAAGGAATGAATATCTTAAATGTGTGGAGAATGTAAAAAGACAATATTAATTCTTTGTGTAATTTGATCTATATTATAGAATTTTTAAAAATTGCTCAATAACAAATTTTCAGTATTAGAAATCATGACCCCAGTTATTGAACATATACACAGAAAATCTTTGCTTCTTTGGAATTAATGGAAGCATTTCTGTATCCGAAGAGCAACTGGAGTTTTAGCGAAAGTCTTGCATCAGCTCATTTCTGTCATGAAGCACAAGAGTTGTAGCATATTTTAATTCTATTATAGGCAGTAGAAGTTTTAATTACACGTGTAAACATCTAGTCTTTTTTTGAACATGGTTAAAGTCTTGGCCTGAACTGTAGTTGTGGCATTGCTTTCTCGAGGATTGCTGTGCATTTTATGTAATCTACTGCCTTTTAGCATTGTTGTGCTTGTTGTGTATCAATTTTACTGGACATGCCTTTGTTCTTGCAGTCAAAAAAGTAATATAAGAGCACCAGTTTATAGACTCTAGACCACTTGCTAGTTCATAAACCTCTGTCATACCCCTTTGTACTTCTGTCACTCTATCATGAGCAACACCACAGTTTTTAAAGATACATCTTTGGTAAATTTTCGTTAGACATTTTTGAGTGCATCAATTTAAAACCTCCTGCTATCAAATTGTTTAATGAAGAGTCACATTTAACTTGTTTTAAACAATGCTTTTTCTACAAGTAATGCAACAACGCCAGTAACAACTTCGACTACCTTATAGTTAGGTCTAGATATCTGTTTTAGAGCAAATATATGCAAGAAATATACTTTCCTGTTTAGAGTTCAAAAGTGTATTCTGTCAACTTTCTGAAAAACTTCCAAGATAATTTACAGCTATATGGCAAGAAAATGGTTTATTGATTCCTGAAATGTATTCAATCGCTTGATAAAGTTACTGCTCTGGGGTTGCCTGTAGTCACTATGAATTCTTAGATCTAAAACCTTAGATCTAAAATATTGTTTCTCTTAAATCAGTTGAATTAACTGAATTACTGAATGGCTTGTATTTCTATATTTAGCATAGCAAACAGCTAATTGAGTAATTTTAATTTACCTTAGAAGGTAAACAGCAAAGCAATTTGTGTCTTCATTCTGTTAACTGAGGTATATTGATATATGCCATGGCAATAACAGCAAAAATCAGACATATTTATCATCACTTTTCTGATATTAGTTGCAGGATATACTAATTTCCTAACTGGACTTATATATTTTCTTATTAAATTTCCATTTGAATGCCATAATGTATCAAAATTTGGGTTTTAATATCCCAATATATGCTTCAGAAACTTCACTTGAAGTTTTACTTACTAGCCTCTGGAATCATTTGACTGTATGTCACCCTAAAATTGAGAGTTTTTTTGCAAAAATCGTCATTAAAAAACACAAGTTGCAAGATATATCTACTTTGATAGAGAGGGAGATATATCCAAAGTAAGTGATTTGTGCATAACAATTCTAATAATTTAATGGTCTTCTGACTTCCATCCTGTCCATTCAGCAGTGATACTAGACAAATTTCTTTATTAATTAAATCTCCGTTTATTAAAACACAGGAAAGTATTTGAATCAAACTGGCTCAGGCAAACAAGTAGGGACAAGAGCAGAACATGCTTAGTTAGGAGATGTATATGTGCTTAGACTATTTAGAAACTAAAAAAAGTTATTGGTTAAGTACAAAAAGTGCAACAAGGAATATTACCCTGATAGTTAAGAAAAGAAGGAGAGCAAAAGACTTACACATACAGGGCTTTTCTTGCTAATCTGGAAATTGAGTTGTTCTGACATTGCGCTTTGCAGGACTGGGAGCTTCATCAGAGCTCTTATATACTGATTTAACAAATTTAGCATGAGAGTGTGTTACACTGAAGTAAAAATTTAAACTCTGTGTAACACTGTCAGGTCCGTAAAAATAGTTTGACTACAATAATTTCTTTTCAAAAATTGTTCTTTTGATGAATGCAAAGTACACTCTGATATAATTTTTAAAAAATCATATAGATTTTAGAATTTCAACCACATATTTACAGAGCTAATATTTCCATCTTTATACTAAATTTTCAATATACCCTAAAGAGGGAAAAAGCAAATCAATCAAAACTAGTTTAGTAGGACACACAATGTAGTTTCTGATTTAAGACTTAAAGTTCAGTATTCTTTATAATGTATTAATGTTTAAATTGTTATTATCAGAGGAAATGAAGGGATCAAGCTACATGGTTCCTATGTCATGCTGAAAATCTACCTCTACTGTACACATATTTTACAATTGAATAGATAAGTGAAAAAATACTGTCTATATATCCCAACAGGCAGACGTAATCTACATGCTTTTATAACTGTTGACAGATAGAATCTTGTCTGGGAACTCAACATTGTAAGTAT
Organism: Calidris pygmaea; assembly: GCA_003697955.1. Lineage (NCBI taxonomy): Eukaryota > Metazoa > Chordata > Aves > Charadriiformes > Scolopacidae > Calidris > Calidris pygmaea. Next base: position 342,097 of record QJSC01020921.1, read on the forward strand.
TGTGTCATGTCCTAGCTTTCCTGTACTTTGAACTTCTCTTACTTATTCCAGTTTGATAACCATTTTTCCCAGGTTTGAACTTAACATTCAAAACCTTATCCAATAGTATGCAAGCACTTCCTATTCTGGAATTATAAATCCTAAAACTCAACTCAAAACTGCAAACTTGCTTAAAACAAATACAGACCTTCTGAGTGGAACAGAAGAGTACTTTCTTTTTTTTTTTTTCCAAATTTGAGAATCCAGCTTTGAGGCAGAGAGAGATTAAAAGTAAAGTATACACTCAAAATGTATCAAAGCAAATCAAATGGGAAGTTGTATCAGCTTCTTTTTGAAAACTTGGAATTCATTTTGTTCTATGATGGTCTCTGTTTGCATCAGTGTGATGCTAATATGGAGTTGCCAGGAAAGGCTACATACATTGCAGAACAAGGTATTGGAGTAACCTTATCATTTCAAATTTTTCATTATTTCGTCCCTGTTGCCCTTTCATGGAATCACAGAATTGTCAGAGTTGGAAGGGACCTCTAGAGATCATCTATTCCAACTCTCCTGCTAAAGCAGGATTTTCTAGAGCACATTACTCAGGACTGCATCAAGGTGCATCTTGAAAACCTCCAGAGAAGGGGACTCCACGACCTCCCTGGGCAGCCTGTTCCAGTGCTCTGTCACCTTCATCGTAAAGAAGTTTTTTCTCATATTTGAATGGAACTTCCTATTTTCCAGCTTGTGCCCGTTGCCCCTTGTCCTATCACTGGAACATATCACTAAAGAGCCCCAGCTCTTTGAGCCTTTCCTCGTAAGGGAGGTGCTCCAATCCCTTAATCATCTTAGTTGCCCTACATTGGACTCTCTCCAGTAGTTCCCTGTCTCTCTTGAACTGGGGAGCCCAGAACTGGACGCAGTATTCAGTTGTGGCCTCACCAGTGCAGAGTTGAGGGGAAGAACGACCTCCCTTGACCTACTGGCCACACTCTTCCCTATGCAGCCCAGGATTCCATTGGCCCTCTTGGCAACAAGGACACATTGCTGGCTCATGGAAAGTTTGCTATCTACCAGGACCCCCAGATCNTCCAGCCTGTTCAGATCACGCTGGATGGTGGCATAGCCCTCTGGAGTGTCGGCCAGCCCTCCCAGTTTGGTATCGTCAGCGAACTTGTTGAGGATACACTCTGTGCCCTCGTCCAGGTCATTGATGAATATGTTGAACAGGATTGGGCCGAGTATTGACCCCTGGGGGACACCACTGGTTACAGGCCTCCAACTTGACCCTGCTCCATTAATGACAACCCTCTGAGTTCTGTCACACAGCCAGGATTCAATCCACCTCACTGCCCCCTCATCTAGCCCACACTTCCTTAATTTTCTAATGAGGACGTTACAGGAGACAGTGTCAAAAGCCTTGCTGAAGTCAAGGTAGATAACATCTGCTGCTCTCCCCTCATCCAGCCATCCAGGTATAACATCATAGAAGGCTATGAGATTGGTCAAGCATGCTTTACCCTTTTAATTGTGTTCACTGTGTTCACCTGTTAATGAGCTTTCACCTCCAACAAGTGGCTTAGACTGTCATCATGGAATAGAACTTACCTTCAGCCTCACATTTAGTGAGAAGTTGTGGAGACAAAGTGTAATAAAAAACATCTGAAGGCTGACTTTGGTCCAATGACCAAAGAGATGTAGCAGTATGTTCACTGGGAAACAATAACATCAAGAGTTTGCTGCTCCTAAAACACTCTATAGTTTATGTGTTCATCTAATACATCGAAGCATTTAGATACCTAGAATATTCAAATAGATTCTAATGGGATCTTGGAATGGATTTCAGTGATCTGAGGCTACAGAACACTGAGCTTCATCTACATGTGGGAGGGAGATATTTCCTGAGTACTGAAAGAGTATAAGAATGTATGTGCTGAGATACAGCAACATCCAGCCTTTTCCCATGACTAATAGGGAGTATTTAGATAAAGAAGCATACAGCACGTGATAATTTCCCTACATGTTCCAAATATACATCTTCCCATTTTATACAATCTGCATCTTAAAGGGACCTCCTGAACCAGAGCTTGCATTGAAAACTGAACAGTCCTTGATATGTTTCTCCTTTCCTAATTAGTTTTTAGATACAAGCTGTTTAAATTTGTGGAGTCCACAGCATCCTGTGGCAGTGATTTCTATAATCTAATTATGTATTTGGAAATGAAATCTTTGGGTTTTTTTGTAAAACTGCTTACTTTTTTCTTCTGATGCTTATGGTAATGTTTTAGGTGAAGTAGTGACAAGCATTAGTCACTTGATTTCTCTAAGTAACTCAATTTTGATCTCCCTTTGCCACATGCCCTCCTCATTCACCTCTTTTTCTTTCACCTTTTTTTTGTCATTCAAGTAGTCTACCCTGTGTGTATGTGTTATGCTTTGTGAGAAAAACCAATTTGGCTAGGTACAACAGTCCATTTCCTTGGCAGTTTGTTGTTTTTTTTTCTGGTGGATGTTATGAAAAAGAATGTAACAGAATGAATGGCACCCTGAAAATAGCAGTAATTATCTAGTAGCATCAAGTGTAGAAGAAGGAAAGGAAACAGAAGATCAGTAAAAGTCATTATCTCACAGACTGTTACATGGACATGATGACTGGTGACCTTGGCCAAGTGTGTGTCCTGAAAATCACTTTCTTATCGATTAGGTGCCTGTCTGGTGGTTGCAAGGTTTGCTGAGGTACCTTAATAAGACTGTGAGTGAGAGAGACATCACAAATTGCTTGTGTTTGTCCTCATCCCTACCGGTACAAAACTTAGTGTACCGCCAATAGCATACCCTCCTCCACCATCCTTCTCATCCAAGTTTCTCCATGAACACAAACATTAAGGTCAGAAGCAAACAAGTATTGTAGAATGGTAGTATGGGTTGATGGGCCATGACACAATAGTACAGATGCATTCATAACAGTCAAATTCAAAATGAATTAAACTAGAGAAATCAGAGGGAGAAGCGGGTTCACAAGTAATTCTTGTCCATGAAGTCCTTCTATTTCTCCAGCATAGGGAGGGCTACTTATCAGCTATAACACACTCCAGGCAGTACTTTTTGCATCATGCAACTATAAACTTACAGATATAACCTATTGCTTGATCCACAGGAAATTTAGTTTCATGTGGGAAATTACATTCCATCATGGAAGTCAGACTGCACACCTGCTCCTGGCGGATGAGCAACTTGTAGTGAATTCGTAAAACCTTGGGATTCCAGACAAGGTCCCTGCAACAACTCAGTCTGTCCAGAAAAGTCACAGAATCATAGAATCATTTAGGCTGGAAAAGACCTTTAAGATCATTGAGTCCAGCCATTAACCTAACACTGCCAAACCCACCACTAAACCATGCCCCTAAGGACCACATCTACATGTCTTTTAAATGCTTCCAGGGTTCGTGACTCAACCACTTCCCTGGGCAGCCTGTTCCAGTACTCAATGATGTTTATAGTATGGCTCATTAAACCCACCACAGAAATCCAGCCAGAGTAATAATAACACTGTGTTGGTTTCATCATTGTGACAGACAGACAAAACATTTCTTAACTGTGGTTCTATATCTCTATCATAAAAGGACTTACTCTTATTGAGTTTAAGCCAGTTGTTTGTTTTTTTTTGTTTTTTTTTTTTTTTTGCAAATGCCACTAATCTTGGGATTTATAAAGGGTACTAGACAGTTCTGATGCTTATTGTCACCCTTGGATATATGTAGACCCTCTACAGTCAAACTCCATATCTCTACCTCTACTGCTGGGACAATTCAGTTGCTCCATTAGTAGCTGTTAAACTGCTGTATGCTACAAGCCTGGCACAGTACATTAAGGGAAACTGGTGCCAATTAAATTCTTAATCTGTGTTTGGAATTGCAGTAATTTGGGTGCTGCCGGTGAGCAATAGGGTTTGTCCTGCAGTGGTGAAGGTCAGATGGATGTAGGCAAGATTGGTTATCTCTCCCCATGCATCTAAGCCTAGTAACATCATCATTAGGTAACTCTTACCTTCAGGGGCAAAATAAAGAATAAATAGCGTGAAAGTAGCAACGGTCAAATCTGGTGAATTATAGAATGTGAAAATATCAACTGGAAACGTTGCAGACTGATAATAACAGTCACTAAAAGAGAGTAGGTGGTTGGGTTTTGGAAAGGAATTTCTCTGACAAACAGATACAATGTACTTCCTCTTGTGGAAGTGCAAAGAGAAGTTTTGGCTACTCACATATTAGGAAACTACACAGTTCCAGGGCAGGTCTCCAAGCACTGGAATTACATCAGCTGGACAATTAATTTGTGACACTGGTCCCTGGCAGGCACTTGGCCAGTCTAGGCAGCACTCCCACGTTCAATGGCTTGACATTGGTAGTCAGTCTGAATGCAGCCATCCCCTTAAAAGAGGTAAGACTTGACACTTTTTAGGTGGTTGGTCTTTATTGGACTACACAAAAATTTCCTAGTGGAGGGGATACCCCTTGTTTCTCCTGATTTCTTACTTGAAGATCAAGTTTAAGCTTTTTTTTTTTTTATAAGAAAATAATTATTCATCATTTCTTTTCCTATCTATAGGTTCTGCTGTGTTTCAAGATGGTACTGATGTACATTTTAATGTTGAGATCACCCAGCTCAAGAAATAAATGAAAAATAAATTCACAAAGCTACAGTATTGCACATAATGCAGAAGATGCAGTCTGTCAAAACTACATATAAAAACAAATTTATCTTAAAAAAAATCAAATATAAAATTTCCAAAGGAAATTTCTTAGCTTTCTATAGCTCTTTTGTGAATGCATTAAGGGTGGGAAGAAGAGAAACAATACACTTTTGTCCTTGAGACTTCCTGTCTTTTCTTACTTATACTAACAAAATATATATTAATTAATGAGAGAAGGAGGGATTAAATCAGCTCATGTTTAAAAGCAGGGGGTTCCTTTGTTCATTATGATGACAGGAGATAAATGTTTTGCACTGCTTCATCAGGAAAGCTGATAAGTGTTCTTATAAAACCTGGAGTAAAAATGAGTGCTTTGATTTTAAATGGATAAGGCTTGGATAATTTCAGCTTTAGTATGTCTATGCATTATTTTTGGAGGTGATTTACTACTAAAACCCTACAAAATTATAAAAAGAAACAATCTATAAAAAGAAACAATAAATCAAATAAAATCAAATCTTCCATTTTTTTCCTTTGACAATCAGAATATCCTGAAAAAGGTATCAACGAACAGATAAAGTTTCAAAGCTCAAATGAAACCTCAGAGGCACAACTGAGAACAAACTCAGAGATTTTAATAACATTTCAGAATGATTGGTGCCTGTGACACTTCTGTTTTAAAGATGCAATCCATGCCAGATAAAATAGAAGTTTCATAAAAAATATCCGCTGTACTACTCTTATAACAAGCACTTTTTCCCTCCTTGGCTTTTCTCATATAAGAAAAAGCATGTATAAGAGATTATAGTATTGCACAGAGACCAAAAAATCATTATAAGCCTTGTTTGAAGCTTTGTGTGCTATACCTTGCAGCAGAGAATCATGGGCATCCACTTTTTCTTAATGGAACACTTATTAAATTACTGGAGGGATGAATGGCTCAGAGAAGCAGCAATGGGACATAGAGGCTGCCTTGCTTCTTGCTGCTTGTTTGTCTTGTAACTCCTGCTGCTGAATCCCCATAGGCTCTCAGGGGTGACATAGAAACCTGCATGTCTCATCATCGGTCTGGGGTCTCCCATTGTGGGCCCTTTACCACAACTCCCTGTGTAGTGTTTCTCTGCAGTTTGGAATATTTGTCTGTTCTGGTCTGTCCCCTGTGATTCTCTTCCTGTTTTTGGAGTTATAGCTTAGACAGGGGAATTTGGCTTACATGAAAGTCTCAGGCATCTACAACTACAATTAAGGCTTTGTCTTTGTTACTGTGAAGCCCAGATGTATGTAATATACAGATACAATCCTACCTTGTATGTGTTATGCATTCCTGTTGAAAGCAGATGTCAATGTACTACTAGAATTTCAAAAATATACAGAATGTATAAGTGTGTAAAAGGAACATGGAATATATAGATTATGTAAGAGGAACATATTTTCTTCATCATCATCAACAAAAAAAGGAGAAAACTGAAATATACAAACTCTGTAAGAAGGAGCATGCGGTACTGCATCAGGCAGCCTAAAGATCAATAGAAGAACTGTGAAAGAGCTGCATAGTTATTCTTCCTTAGCTGAAGGAATGAGTATACATTATTCGTTTTAAAATTCACTATTTTGGCATAAACCCACTGTCAGGGTTTAACCCCAGGGGGCAGGTAAGACCACACAGACGCTTGCTGACTCCCTCCACTGGGGGATGGGGGACTCAATCAGAAGAGTATAAATAAGGAAAAACTCATGGATTGAGATAAAAACGGTTTAATAGGTAGGGCAAAAGCAGTGCATGGAAGCAAATCAAAACAAGGAACTCATTCACCACTTCCCAATGGCTGGCAAGTGATCAGCCATCTCTAGGAAAGCAGGGCTCCATCACGCATAGCAGTTACTTGGGGAGACAAACTCTGTCACTCAAAACATCCCCCGCTTCCTCTTCTTCCCCCAGCTTTACATGTCAAGTGTGATGTCACATGGTATGGCATCGCCTTTTCTCAGTTGGGGGCAGCTGTCACAGTTGTGTATCCTCCTCGCTTTTTGCGTGCTTCCAGTTTACTCACTGGTGGGGTGATGTGAGGAGCCAAAAAGGCCTTGACAAGAACCAAAACCACCAGTGTGCTATCAACACCATTTCTCATCCCAAATCCAAAACATAACGCTATACCAGCTGCTAACAAGAAAGTTAACGTAGCTGAAACCATGATGCTTACTAAAAGATTAAGAATGTTTATTTACTATGCAAATATGTCATTCCTTTCCACACACTGCAAAATTAAGTGCATATGGGTTAAATGGTCTGTCTGATAAGAAAGGTAGGGGTCTTTTTCATTTTTTAATATATTATTTCCTGTGCCTGTGGAATACTTTTTGAAGGATTTTTTTATTTAATTGTAAGTCACAGAAAAAAAAAAAAAAAAGTGTGAACCATTGAACACTAAAGGGAGAAGGATGAATAAAAAAATAAATTACACTAGACAGCTAGGCTGGAATTGGCATGACTGAAAGTAGACATATGCCTGTGAGCTAATCATACTAATTTTTTCTATGGTTAATTGAGAGAAATTGGCACTTCCAAAGGAAGATTTATATCTTCCTCAAATAAGAATTTGGACAAGGTCAAACGAACCATCTTTTGAGTGCCTTTATTCCCCCATAGATTTTAAAGGGAACCTAAAGTGATTATGTGTAGACTGGGATGACTAAAATTTAAGCATCCAACAATAAAAGTGACAATGCTCACAATTTCACAATTATTTCAGAGAATTTATCCATGCTGTACTAAAGAGTTTAAAAAATATTCACAATGTATTTAATATCTGTTGTGATTTCTTCTCTGGGGAAATGAAGTAAATTCAATTCTGAATATATCACAAAGGCAACTTAAAATCTTAACAAGCAGTGAACAGAAATTACCAAACCCACAGGGCAAAGAGAGATTTGGTTTTACAAACAGTGCACCAGGGAATTTGGGATCTGCTTTACATTTATAGATTCTCCAGAGGGCAAACTTAGGAAAATTTTGATATGTATCTGGTCTTGTGTGCCCCCACCTGGAGTACTGTGCCCAGCTCTCAACATAAGAAGGATGTGGACCTACTGGAGCAAGTCCAGAGGAGGGCCACGAGAGAGTTAGGATTGTTCTGTCTGAAGAAGAGAAGGCTCCAGGGAGACCTTATAGCAGTCTTCCAGTACCTAAAGGGGGACTCTTTATCAGGGAGTGTAGTGATAGGATGAGGGGTAACAGTTTTAAACTGAAAGAGGGGAGATTTAGATTAGATATTAGGAAGAAATTCTCTACTGTGAGGGTGGTGAAACACTGGAGGTGCTGAAACAGGCTGCCCAGAGAAGCTGTGGATGCCCCATCCCTGGAGGTGTTCAAGACCAGGCTGGATGGGGCTTTGAGTAACCTGGTGTAGTGGGAAGTGTCCCTTCCCATGGCAGGGGGATTGGAACGAGATGATCTTTAAGGTCCTTCCAACTCAAAACATTCTATTATTCTATATATCAGAAAATGATAGGTCAAATGGGGGCCAGATGTCTACTGTTTTCTAAGTTAATAAATATAACATCAGAGATGTTTTGAATGAATCATGACATAATTTTTAAATAAATATAACATGAACGCTAACAAAAATAATTTCAGGCATCATATTTTAGGTACCATGTTTTGTCGTGCACAATTTAGACCACATAGTTCTTTGTATTTCCTTTTTTCATTAAAAAATAAAAAAGCTAAGTTTTACAACAGGATTGTGGATTATGCTGTGGTGCCTTTCCACAGTTTTTCCAGCATAAAACTGATTTAACACTGGCTTAGCTAGCCAGAAGATGGTACTACTGAATGCAGCAGCGTGCATCAGATGTCTTCCTACAATAGTACAGGGAGAACAAACAGTGTGAGGATGTAGTTCACCCACACTCTGCATGTTCCACATCCTGAATTCTTGGTACAATTTAGAACTCATATTTATTCAATAGTTTCCAGTTGTGGCTTTAAATCTGTACCAATCACTTACTTCTTTGAATCTGCACCTGCAATTTACTTGGAGACCTTAAGCCTGAAATCATTCATACCAAACCAATAAAATTGTTCATCTGCATACATTTTTTTTCAATGAAAATGCTCACACAAGAGAATATAAACTTGGAAGACGAAAGACATTAGGAGATTATTTTTGTGTGTTCAGTAGAAATTACACTTTGAAATTACATCCAGAAGCACAAAAGTATGCATAAATGCTATTAAAAATAATCAGATTTAAAGGCATGATTTAAATTAAACATATATTTGCAAATTTTCCTAAGCTGAAATGGAATGAATCTTCCTTAATCTGGACTCTAAATTTGCTTTAAAATTAAATGAAGGTCTAAAAATGTACCCCTAAATATTTAAGACAGATATTTAAAATATGTTACAGGAGATAACTAATTAAAAAAAAAAAAAAGAAGTGAGCATAGGTCAATTTTATAAACTGTAAAGCATAGTGAATCTTGAAATTTTTTTCTAAGAAAAAAAAAAAAATTCATCTTGTCAAACCCATTCAAAAGTGAAGTCAGGGGAAAGGCAAATGAAAGAGTACTGAAATGGAGTCTATTTAAACAAAGTTGAAAAACTCCTTTTTATTCAGTCTCCTTATGTACTCTCATCTGAAAGCAAGACATTGATCTCTGTAGACTTTAGAGTTAATTATATTCAAATAGCTCAGTTGTTTCATCTAGATTTGTTCAGACAATTTTATACTTCAGAACTGAGGGTAACAAAGAAGGAAGGACAGACACAGGACAATATGGATCATTTCACCAAATTTTAGATGTCTATGGTGAGATTCAATTCAAGATAAAGGCACCCAAATAGAGGCTTATATGTAAGCATCTATACCTGTGCAAAGTGCATGTGAGTCTGTACAGGACTGGCAGATACAGCTCAATTTCTATGGGATGTGGATGCCTTGTAGAAGAGGCAGACAGAAGCCAGGAGTTGTAGGACATTTCAAATGGTATTTTGTGCCTTTAGACTAATGACTGAATTGAACTTTGAATCAAAAGTCAGTGATGTCCTAGAATGGATATTCAGCTGCTCTCCATTAGAGATATGATTCAGTTTCCTAAACATAAGCATTTAGTGTAGTTTTAAATTGGTCTTGGACACCCAATGTTTTCTCTAACTGATGTTCCTAGAGGTTTTTGGTCTCCTATGATTTCTTTGTTACATCTGTGAGCCCTATGTGAATATCCTGGAAAACTCACAGCATCTTAAGAAGTACTAAATAGTTCATTTTAAACAAATTAATTACACTGTCATAGTCTGCTTTATAATAAGATGAATTATTTTCCAAGCTCCATTCACTGTACTAATGAGATCTTCATCCCTGAGAACGGGAAGCACATAACATACCTTTGCGCAGATATATAAAGCTGAGCTTCTTAACCTGCAGCTAAGTCCTACTTTCCAGTGCACATCATAGCTAATTTAGGTACTGTTTATAGAAACATACATTAAATGGAGCACCTGAGCAACAGCTTATCTCATATAATTTTCACATTTATTCTAGGATGAGATGTACTTTCCCTAAAAGTACATCCCTAAAAGTCTTCCTTTTTTTTGTCTTTCATTGGCCATAAAGTGAATCTGTGCAAGCCACTTTGAAGCAGACATTTAAATACCCTCATTTTTTTATACTTTTAATTGTTCTTTAGCTCTTTGCATTTCCTTTGCATCAAAATTACCACGTTTTTTCACCTATTTATTTTCCATTTTGATCCCTGTTTCTCTATTGTATTTGAAGGCTATCACTGTAAACTTTGGGGAAAAAAAGGATAAGCTTTTAGAGGTAGTCTAGAATTTCTCTTTCACTGCCTAATTCCTGATGGTTCAGCATGGAATTCAATACCCCAGTATCAGTTTATATGCTTTTTGGGCAGTCTATTACTCCAAATAAATTTTTACTAAATCTTTTTTTCTGAAAGTAAACACATGTCATTTTTGAATCTGCTTTTCATCCATCTCCTTTTTAGTGAACTGAATCTGCTGTATACAAAGGCCTGAGCTCTCCCTTGTAGCAGTTACATGTCTGGGTCACCAAGAACTCCTGTAAATTCTCTGAAGATGATCACTACTTCTAAAATTTTACTTTTACTCATGGTTCTCATTACTTCTTGAGTTTCCAGAGCATAATTTACAACCAGAATCACATGGCAAGCAACTCCAACAAAATATAAATTCTTAATCTTTAAGGACTGTATTTTTAATAACATGCATGTAGGAACAGTCTGAAAAAAAGTTAAAATCTTACAAGAAAAACTGAAAATAAAGTTTTAAACACATTATAACACTATGGTTATGACATTGGCAAAGAGTTCATAGTTAAGTCCTTTTCTGTCAAAAACTTCCCATATAGCTTGAGAAAGTAACCTATTCTTTACATCTCAGTAAAACAAGTGCATTTGTATTTCATTACTTTATCAAGGCCTTTTGAGGATAACCATGTCAAAAATTGCAGGAACACAAAAAATCAGTATAAATGTGAGGGAAATGATATGGGAAGATATGGACATAATAACACTTGAAAAAAAGGTCTACCTTTATTATTGTGATTTTTTTTTTTTTTAAATAAAAAAAAGGTATTTTTCAAAGAAATTAAGTGCATTTCAACTGAGCAGCCTGGGGACAGTGCCTGCCCATACCAAGCCATCCTCAAAATTTTCAAAAATATCTTCATAGGTATCTACTGAGAAAGTTAAATACACCAGAAAACAGCATCTTTTTTTTTTTTTTCCATGGAAGGGTTGTTTGTTGCAACATATGGCTTCGAAGTTTTTTTGAAATAACCGAAGCAATACAATATATGCTCCAAACAACTGCTGTCTGAAGAGATAAAAGCATCGAGTCTGCAGTCTATATTCTTTCTATAAATCACACAGACTTTCTTTTTAGGGGTTTGCTTGAGCTTCTTGACGTTGAACAAGATGATTTTAAGGTAACATACTACCTATGAATTAATTTGGTTTAAGAAGTTCACATAGCCAGATACCTTGCTTATACACTATATGCCTTTCCCTCCCTCCCAGTTTGGCTTGATTGCAACTGTTTATATTCAGGAAAAGAGAAAACGGGTTCGACTTTTAGTTATTGTTTTATTATTGTTCTATCAATTAAGGTGTGAGAAGTACACAAAGATGCTGTAAACCCCTCTTCTAAACAAATAATCATTATTTATAAGAGCAATCCCAAAACCAATTTGTGTGCTCGATGCCAGCTAAGTAAATGCCAAAGAGAGTATAAAATATATTTTCCAATTAAATGGTATATACATATATGTGCAATATACCTTTTTAATATGTGCTATAGAAAATTTTACTTTGCTGAGTTACTAATTGTATAAATGGTTTATAAGTGTACTTTCCATTATTCTGACCTGTAGAAACCAACAACACTGGAATCACTAGTGCTGCAAAGTTATAGAAGAAAGTGTCCAAAAAATAAATACTGACACTGAAAAGGAAATTCATTACATCATAACCAGGTGTTTAAGATAAGTGGGATGAGTAGTTCTCCACCTTTTTGTCTTTTTTTTTATTAGCTTTGAAGAGATCCAAGAGCACTAGCATAGACCAGTTTTTTAACTCTAAATTTGCTAAAGTTAGTGTAACGAATCTTAGCCTTCAGGTAGAAAACATAAGATTTTTTTTCAAGAGCTCAAGAAGCAAGTTTAAGAAGCATTCTAAAGTGTTACTCCTTGCAATCTGTAGCAGCTGTTCCTTTTGTCTTTTTTTTTCACAAAAGTACTTCTGCTTTTGTTCTGACCTAAAAATTACTTTGAATTCTGGACCTGAAGGAAAACAGACAATTTCTAAGAAAGATGAGTCTCTTTAAAAATGAGACTGAAGAGTATACTACTGGACTGTGGTAAGTTCCTCACATGAAGTCTCCTTTTCTTCGCTTTGTATAATTTTTCTAAGTTTTCCTAAAGTGTTGTCATTCCTACAATTGAATATATTTCAACTGACAGCTCATGAAAAGGTTGTTGCCTAGTTAGTACTTAAATAATGCATTAAAGACAACTTTTCTATGATACTGAAAATTTTTTGAACTTTGCCTGGTTGTCCTTTTTCAAAAAATGTCTTCTTCACAGTTTGAAAACGCTCAAACTAAATAGTCCTTTCTCTTGAATACGTGAAACTGTCACAGCTGCAATAAAATTGACTCTGGTTTACTGATATAAAGACAATTTGCCCAGTGAGTTCAGCTATTTCTAGACTTGTATTACAGTATCATTTCCTCTAAATGAAATCTATTTTTCTGAATTTATTTTGAATTCAGTCACTAATTTTCAAATTATTTGAGTACAGAGTCTAAGCTGACTAGGGATATGGAAGGTCTTTTCACGTTTTGACATTGTCAACTTGAAAGACCTGGTTACAAAGGTGCAGTAAGAAATAAGATTGACTATTTTTCCCGTTTAATTAAACCAGTCTGAATAGTAAAATATGAAAATAAATACTGGTTGTGAGAGGGACTGTCTAAATATTGCCTCCTTTGTTAATTTTTTAAAGAATAGAATAAATTTACAACATCATACAAAACGTTTCAGAAATGCAAGAGCTGTCTGGTCCTTTCCTTTTTAGCCCAGATTCAGGAATCAAATGGAAAACATTTTTACCATTTGTGTGGTACAGTGGTAATCCAGATGTACCAAGACGAGCATCCTCCGTGCGTGAGGCCGACTGGCAGCATATCCGTGTTTGATTTTGGGAATGTCTATCCTAAATTCTCAGAGCATCCATCTTTTCTAGACCTCAGACTGTTCTTCCTTCCTCTACCCATCCTTTTCACTTGGTCCTGAATTGCAATGCTGGTACCCAGCCTGAGAGCAAGATGATTGTGCATACACATCTCTGACTCTCTCCTGCACCAGGAGCATGTTAGCCCTTCTTCAGCTTTTCAAAAAGACAATTACAACAAGTCTGGGTTGTCCCAGGACAGCAAACTGCTCCCAGGATCAGAGAATATGGCACATTTATGCATTTTCCCAGCCAAGCTTTGTCCTCTTCTCTTCCAGACTAATCTGATACTTATTACAAGTTAGCTTATCTCCACTTCAGCCTGAGTTTCTTATGTTTCTGTGTCTATGTAAATTCAGTTGCCCAGGAAGGACCAGGGATCTTAAACAAACTTAGCACTAGGGCACTGATATATGCATCAGATGATTACAGAGCAGAAACACAGAGCAAACATTTTAGTAAGGGATTGCTAGTTATTGGGTAGTTTGGACACTGATTTATGTTACATCAAATTTTTCAGCCCTGTTGTTTATCCTTATTTTAAAGTAATGGTCCAAGAGCCATTTTAGTAAGCAAAGCTCCCTGTTCCTCAGATATTTGTTATAGACTATATTTATATCTTAACTTATATGCTCTTTTCCTGGACACATCTTGTTGTTGTTAAATAAGCATACATTGCAAAAGTTAAATATAAAATAAAAAGCCAGGGTCCGTGCAGCCCAACTGGCATGGTTTGGCAACATCCATGTTATTAAACACTCTTACTAGCCAAAACAAGGTGGTGCATCCAAGACACTTTTATGGAATAGTCCCTGCCTAATCATCCATATTAATTCTCAAATTGGTCCTGGGAACTGTTTATATAGTTCTACTTCACCTCAGCCAAACCCATGTCAGGGACCTCTTTAACAAAGTAACAGTATAGGTAATACTATGTCTTTTTATGTGTAATTTACTGATGCAGGCATACCACATTTATACGTAATTTTTCTGATTGCAGAGTTCAGTAGCTTAGCCACTATCTAGCAGAGAATCAAATAAGTATAAATGTGCTGAGTAAGGTTCAATTTGAACAAAACCCAAATTACTGACTTGAGAAAACATCTGGAAGATGCTTCTTTTTGAATGTGTATTTTGCCATTGTTTTCCACAAATCTGTTAATAAATAAATAAAATTAATTTTAGCTTTGAAAATGCTGGAAGATATTGGTGTTCCTTATTCATCAAAAGTAGGAAAGCAACAGAAGAGATTCTGAAGAATTTCATGGAAACAACGCTTGAAACGGTATGTTTAGATACAAACTGATAAGAGTGCAGAAAAACCAGAAACAACTTTCATATAATAAGTCTGTTTATGATAATTTGTGTAAAGTCTTGAAGCACTATTAAAGAATCATGGACGTGGATTTCAAATAGAAAGTAATTAAGAAAAATGGAATAATAAACATTAAAGTTTGAATGAATAAGATTCACCTGAAACTGAAGTGCTGCGTTCAGCTGTTTCTCTAGATTCCCTCAAGACAATGGCAATAAATAGTGGCTTTCAGATGCCAGTTTAACAATTTATCCTGCCCTAAAAGAAGTGTCAATGATCGCTGAGATGAAGTGCCTTAAGGAGGTGCTGACTTCTTTCTTCTGACTGTAGAGGAAACATCGACTGCTAGGTGACATTAAAACCGACGTATTTTTATCAATAGTGCAAAACACTTCTACTGAACTTTATAATATAAATGCCTGTATCTTAACTAGTCATCCAAGACTTTTATTACTCATGAAGATAAATAAGCATTTCTGGAGTTCTTTCTTGTAATCTATCATAGTTGTCTACCTTAGGTTGTAAATAAATAATAAGGTTCCTATGTAATAAATAGTAGGCACTCTTAGAAATGTTTATTTCTCTTCATTTTCCATAACGGAAGTTAAATGACAGGGTTATATATAGACATCCACACTGCAGAAAGCTAAATTTTGCCTGATGAGTTCCTCTAAAGGTTCTCCAGAAGAAAAAATTTCATTTTGATGGTGTATGTCAGAAATTTGATATGCAATAAACAGAAACATTGCTATGATTCATATAAAGAAAATCTAGTCACCCACAAAGGAGATACCTGTATTTGTCTAATCCAACTTCTTTCTAATACAAAAGGAAAATTCACTGGAATTTGGATCGGGTGTCAGATGAAGAAAAGACAGCTCATGACAAGATAAGGCATTTAGGAAGCCATTGTGTTTTATAACTGAAATTACATCAATGTCTGTGTATAGTCTCTCTAAATTTTCATGGGATCTTGGGCAGGAAATTAGTGAGTACATTTCTCAAATATATGCAGGTAGTAGTCAGAACTGGCAATACAGGATTCCTCGTCCAGAAGATGTTTAATGCCAGAATACGTGCAACAAAAAAGATACTTTCCTAAGTGGGCCTCTACAAGAAAAATGCTTCACCAGCACTGTATATCATTCAGATGTTTAAAAGCGTATGGCAGCAGATGGAAATCAGATAGCTAAATTTGTTAATACGCTGGCCATCTCTGTCATTCACTCACAGATGTTATTACCCAAAGATACAGATGTTTGAGTTATTTGTCTAGCAAGTCTTTCATTGCTAAAGTTCTCACTTTCATAAGCAGAAAGTAGGATTAGTTCAATTTAGTATGTTATGTTAGAAACTTATTTCTTCTTTAACACATTGGATTAGAAAATTTCTTCCCAAGACATCAGGCAGCATCTATCAGAAGGGCAAGGTGGGAGACTGACTGTTGGCTGTCATTGCTTCAGCTGTCTGATTTTAATCCTGTCACATGTCTGCTGGAGTCTTCAGTGAGATAAAGCACTGCCAGGGATTAGACAGACGATTAGTGAAATAGATTTTAATTAAGAATATTGACTTATCGTGAATTTAGGTCTATAGCCTTTTCTCCTGTTCCACTTTGAAAAAACAAGGACAAAATTTTTCTGGGAGGGGATGTTAGATGACTTAGGTAAAACAAAAGCCAAGTATGATTGTTGTTTAACTTCTACATAAAGTTACTGCTAGTTTCTACTTGATACCTCATCTTAAATTATGCTAAGTTACTTGATGAATTAAAAGATCTTAAGTAACTTCCATTAATATCTTCTCTAAGTTAATCAATCATTCCTATAAGCTAAACATATTTAATGTTTGCATTAAGATTAATGCAACTGAAGCTCCACAGAATGTGAGGTTCATTGTTTATCAGACTGCCCTGCTGCAAGAAGCCTCTAGTCTATATATCAAAGTCAGGTTGAGAAAAAAACTAGAGGTGATGTTAGCTGGCAAGAAAAATATGGCAGACTCCCTTCTTCCCCATTCATAGTTCAAAGTCTGTCTTCTGGATCACCCAATTCAATAAATTCAACTTTATATAATTAAATATCCATTGGCCATCCAATAGCTTTATGATAGCTGGAAAAAATAGTCTAAAGGGTATAGACCATTTCTTTTCTATCTAATCCAGATATGCTTAATCCCTAAAAAAAACTATCCTTACTTCTACAGAGGCATCATTTCTCTAAAAGTCCACTGCAGAGACAATATACAAAATGAATTTATGTGAGAAATGTTTGACCTAGAAAAACTGTCCACGCTGGTGTTATGGAGATATGAATATACTTAATACAACATAAACCAATATAGGGAAACAGCTCTTTAATACATCTGATATATAATAAACACTATCACATGGAGGAAAAGGAGGAAAACAAGTCTTTGTATAGAATACCATATTATATACAGTTATTCAGTTTGTCACAGAGACTGGAAATGTTATTAAGAAAAATATAGACAATGACTGTAATGTTATTTCTTTGGAAAAGATGTTTAAAAACAGAGAAGAATTGTATAAGACAAATTGGTAAAAGCCTGTTGTGTCCACGGCATTAAAAACATGGTTTCCAATAAACATACTTGAATGTGCTATTTAATTCATTCTAATGAACTGGTGTTCAAGCAAGAAAATTCAAGAAAAGGTAGATAAACAGTTTTCTCCTGATTGATTCTCACAATATTTCTCCAAGACTTCGTTAATTATTTTTTTTTCTAGATAGTTGTGACATGGCAGTATGGAGTTTTTTATATGAATTTTGAATATTGAAATATAACATTGTGATATTTCTCTATAATCCAGTTGACTTTGCCTGTTGGGTACATCTACTTTGGCAAAAAGTGATATTTGCTATTGCACAGCTTTGGTAAGTGCATTTTACAGCTGTGTGGCAGTCACAGATCAATACAGTTTACTTGCTTGTACCTTGGGCAATATAGAATTTATACTCCCTCTCCTGGAGAGTTATCTGCATTTTATGTATACCACAACAGTTCTGCTTTATTAACTTGCTCTTTATCAGTTTTGTCCTTTAGTGAGACCTTTGCGACCTTCTTCCCCTGCAGTATGGGGTTAGACTGCCTTTGTACCAGAGAAGGGACCAGATCACTTATCAGTCTTTGCACAGCTGCACAAGTGGCATGATGTAACTCTGAGAAGCCCAAATTTGGCCCTTGTTCAGTGACTAACGTGTGTCTCAAGATCCACAGGCTGGTGTTGGCTCAAGATCCAGAGACTGGTGTCTTCTGCCATACTTATGAATCATCATAGTCCAGTTGGCCTATTTGGTTCCACAAAAGATGAAACACAATGGGAATAAAACCTAGTAAAAGGGGAGACTGACTCAATTAGGGACAGGTGGTTTGCCTAGGCACAAAGTATTTGTCATATGTTTTCCATGTATATGGAGCTGAATTCCTTCTGAAGGACTCAGTTTGTACAGAAGAAATATTATAAGCAGGACATGAGCGGTTTTCTCCCTAAGGCATACCTTAAAGTCATGTTCAATTACTTTTGCATGCGTAACCAGAAGATGCAGGAAACATGTAATAACGTCATCATATATGCATCTGTAGTTTATAGTGTTGGTCTTCACAGATGCAGACTCTCGCTTAAAGTTCTGTGGGGAAAGCCATAAGCATCCGAAGTCATGTTTTGGAAGGAACCCTAACAGTATGAAAATTATCCCTCTCAATGAGCCAGAGCAAACCCAACTCATCAAATATAATCTTGATAATGAACATCACCATTTCACATTCAAATACTTCCCAAAATGGTGGCAATTTATTAATGTCAGATTAAAGGGCTTAATTCATTATTCCCTTTCAGTAAAGAGGCAGTTAATGAGTGATGCATGCACATGGACAAGCTTCTAATTAGAGCTTCTGTATGTGTTGAAAGCTTGGTGCTGGGATACTGAGTGGCTGCCAGCAGACTATTGACTTTTTTTCCCTCTTTGCTGAACATGCCTATTTATACAGCTTATTGCTAATGAGATGCTAATTGAGTCTGCCATATCTAAATAAAAAAACCCTTGTGTTTATTGCTGAATCCTCTAAATGGAGCTCCATTTCAGAATATTCTCCCCTGACTCATTTTCCTCTGCACTTTCTGTGCTCTGATTGAAAAATAATTTTGAACAATAGGAACAGGATGCCAATTAAAAAAAAAAAAAAAAAAAAAAAAGAAAAAAAGGTTATTTCTAATATTAGTTTAGAAAATAACCTAGTAAATTTATGCCTGGGTATTTACATTTAGTTTTACTTAAAACAATGCCAAAATACACTCAAATAGGTGGTGAATGCTCTGTAGAAAATGTATAAATGCAAGTTTCTATGCCCTGGAGAGGTTCCAATATAATCATTTTGCATGGAATGCAAGCAGCCTGAATGATCACCTCAAAACCAACAAAAAAGCACATTAAGAAAAAGTAGAATGAAGGTAAGACTAAGGATTAGAACAATTAAATAATTTGGTTAGCTAGTTTAGGTTTGCATAGGAGTGAAAGCTATTTTAAGTGTAAAGATACAGCACTGTTTTTATGATCTTCAGCTTATTATTCAGCTGGCAGTAAATTCATTTCAGTGCATTCTTACACTCCTTTTTCTGTATAATGTTGTATATTTTAGGACAAGTTTTGGAAATAATTTTTGTATTGATTTTGGAAATATTTCTCTAAAAATGTATGATGCTTCTTCATGTATCAGACAGTGGCTGAAATGCCCATTGGATTTGGATTTTGTTCAATTTACTTATGCTCCTTTTTCACCATGATGTTATTTCTCTTCTGTTTTCCAATGCATGAACAATACCTTTGGGATAAAATCTTTTCTAGGCATGCTGTCTAAAACAAGCCTGTGAAACTCTTCAGCACATCATTCATCATCATCTTTTTACTGGCAGCAGTTCACTGTGATGTATCTCATGATGTTTGCATGCTTCTCCATGGTTTGTGAATTCTCTTAGGTTATATGAGTAAATGCTAATCACAGTGAACACAAAGAGCTGGCAAGGATCAAAAGACAATGACAGGTGGACAAACTATACTAACCTAAACAGGAGCACACTGGATCATAGAATCATAGAATGGTTAGGGTTGGAAGGGACCTCAGAGATCATCGAGTTCCAACCCCCCTGCCATGGGCAGGGACACCTCCCACTAGAGCAGGTTGCTCAAGGCCCCATCCAGCCTGGCCTTGAACACTTCCAGGGATGGGGCATCCACAACNTGTCAAAGAGTCCTTCTCCAGCTCTTCTATAGGCACCCTTCAGGTATTGAAAGGTTGCTATAAGGTCTCCCCGGAGCCTTCTCTTCTCCAGGCTGAACAGCCCCAGCTTCCTTAGTCTGTCTTCATAGGAGAGGTGCTCCATCCCTCTGATCATCTTCGTGGCCCTCTGCTGCACCTGTTCCAGCCGGTCCATGTCCTTCCTGTGTTGAGGACTCCAAAGCTGGACACAGTATTCCAGGTGGGGTCTCATGAGTGCAGAGTAGAGGGGCAGAATCACCTCCCGATTCTTATCCCGATGGATAAGCTGCTGCAATAATCATCAGAAGAGAATAATATCTCTGCCCCCTCCTGTTAAACCCACCCAAAAAATGCATCAAATAAAGAATCTCTCTACAAGGCTATCAAAACTAATTACGTTTTTGACTATTTATGTTTTTGCCTGTTTATGTTTTTGCCTAAAGATATGAAGAACTTATCTTAGAATGCAGTGTGAAGAGAATACGCAGATTGTGTAAAACTTACTAGGCTGTTTTAAGGGAACTGTAGTGACATGTAAAACATGTTTAGGGGAAGGACCACAAGGGGGAAAGTCAGGTCTCAGAGTGGATCAGTGAGGCACTATTATGGAAAAAAATGAGAAAAGACGTGATAAGAGGGTATAATTTTCTGTAAACAGGTAGCTGGTCAGTATGCTCATCTGGGAAATCCCTGAACCTATTTATTCCAGTCTATCTTATGTTCTTAATTAATCCTTTTTCTAACCATCTTTGAGTTGAATGCATTTCCTGTCTGAGGCTCTGTATATAAATGCTAGAGAACTTAAAGCCAACCAAGATGAGGAGAAGAAATCTATATGACAACCTTCTGGAGCATGAGGTTGTTACCTGAGGGGCCCCAACTATGGGTCACAGCAGCTAGAGGAGATCAGGGTCAGAAAGTCAGGAACTGGATGGACTAAATGTGTAAGACCAGCTACAGGAGAGAGACCATGTGTGTATATATTTGTGTGTGTGTGTGTGCCTGTTTAATGTGGGTGGCAGCACAAGCACAGCTCTGTGTGCTGCACTTGTGGACTGCTGGGTAAGATGTTTGAATGGTGTGTGTGTATCTATGGAGAGGATGGGCTTATCCTGGCTGCTGGCTGGAGCTAGGGGCATGAAAATTCAGCAACCTTGGAACTATAGGGTGGTGACAGAAGAAAATCCCTTGGGACCAGAAACCTGCCAAATTTTACTCTAACAATTTTAACTAGAAAATTCAGTTTGTCTCCAAGCTAGAGAAGCTAGAGAATCTCCATCATGGGAAATGTTTAGATTAGAGAAATAATCTGTCAAGAATGGTATAGATGCAATTGATCTTACTTGGGGCAGAATGGACAACCTAAGTGAGGTCACTTCCAGTCTTATGATTTCATTAATCTCCATCACCTGGACCATTACTCATAGTCTTCGAAATAAAAACAGCCATTGACAGAGCTGGGCTTGTTCTGTCTGACAATGAGACTAAAGGGTGAGCTTGCAATCTGGGACAGTCTTGAAAGCTGAGCTGCAGTTACCGGAAGGGCAGTTAAAGACAAGAGAGTAAATTCCTGCTCAGTAAATAAATGACAGTAAAAACAAGGTGAAAGGAAAGTTCCGATTACACATTTTGGAAAATATTAATCATTAGGAGGGTAATCCAATACTGCAGTAGGTTTGCTAGAACAACTGAGGAAAAAACTCCATTTAGTGGTATTTAAGTCTCACTAGGATAAAACCACAGGTGACCTGATTTATTGTTGGGAACAGTCCTGCTTTAAGTAGTAGCTGAACTGCATGACCTGCAGCAATCCCTTACAACCAGCATTTCTATGATTCTGTGACCTCTGCAGCAGCTGCTTTGAGCAACAGTCTAGGGCAGGTTACCCTCCAACAATTTGTTACCAGGACTGACACAGGCTCTCATGACTTAGGTAGCTAATATGAGCGACTAGATTTTTAGTACTTGCTTGTGATCAATGCCACACTTTTCCATTTCATCTTGAAGATGACACCTTTTACAGCACTAAAAAAATGGTGTGATACTACTTCACAGCTGTTATATCTGAATCAGCAATGTCAAGTTTTCCTTAGGATACTACTATCAAAGGGAACAGCTTATAAAGTGGACTACCTATGCCTTGTAACAAACCATCAATCGATTTTTTAGTACCAAAATGATGCATCTAATAGCACTTCTAACCAATGGTTATGTGCAAAAGATTTACATGGCAGTTCAAAGCAGCATATTGCAAAGACAAAATGACAGTTTAGAGTCTTCAGGTATTAAAATAAAAAAAAATAATTTTTATAAATTGGCTTCCTACACTGGTTATGGGACTCATCAGATCACATGCAGAAGCATATAGTGAAACAAGCTCCCATTACAGGCACTAGATAGACATAGGTACTGTGAAAGTGTCATTTATCTCCCCCTAAAGTTTGTATTTAAAACAAGGAATTGTATCAATTCTTTTCAGTTCCCATAAAGGGACTTCACAGTAGGTAGCTCAGCTGCGTTTGTCTATATTGTAGGTGTCTTTGTAGCCATAGGTATAAGATGTAGACTTTGAAGACTTACAAGCTAGACAAAATTATAGCATAGTGTCTACAATAAGATGAATCTTTTGATGGGTTTCAGAATCCTGCCCTCTTAAGAACTGAGAAAGTGAAAAAAAATACCTTTCCGGGCATTTTTTCCCCACTCTTTTATAGCCCAAGAGGTAATAGACAAGTTTCACAAAGGATTTTTGTTACTCACTGGTGTTCCTGGGTTTCCTGATCCATGCGGTATGAAGCTTTCTTAGCTGATGGTGAGAGTTAATAAATTGTAGGAATTTCCCTTGGCATTTTTTCCAGTCTGGGGATGGTTTTGGACAGAAAAATGGTTGCAATTCTGTTTTTCCACATTTATCTTACCAGGCCATCCAAACTCTTGAAAGAGAAAGAAAACTTAGTCTGATTTCCAAAGAGCTGCCTATTGAAATGAGATGCCTATTTAGGGAAGATATCGAGTACGTAAGTGTTTCAGAGTTTCAATAACAGTTACGTACCACATCCCAAATGAGTCTTTCAGTGCCTTTCATGTAGCATTTTCTCTCCAATTCTACCCTTATGAGCCTGTCAGTCGAAATGAGAGAAGAGTTGCTTAGTATGCAGTTTCTGATAATGTGTAAGTTAGATGCAGTTAGGACTGAGTCGCTTCTCAACAAGTCTAGAAGTTGAAGGCTGTATGTATGATATATTTTGATACCAAAAGCCTAAGCTCTTCTTGAAATATATTTAATATGTCTTTGTTTATGTAACAGTCTGGCACATACTTTGAACTAGTCATCTGCTCAGAATAGAAAGAGACAGATGGCAGTTCATTGCATCTATCTTAAACATCTACATTTGGAAAGGATGAAAAACCTTATGAAGGGGCTTAACTCTTCACTAGATCTAACTTTTATTTATGTTCTTAATTCTAACTCCGATTTTTTTATTGAAATTGTGCCTGATATAATGATACATCTATACCATAAAATGCAACACAGTTTAACAAAGTATGCCTTCCTGAGGTGGAAATACTACATTATATAGTGTTCTTCCGTGGAGACCAGATACGGCAGGACACAAAATATACAACCTGTGCAAATTGTTCAAATATAACAATACTACTTAAGGTACAATATCACATTTCTATAATACACTGTAACTCTGTGGTGTGAGTACTTGTCAGCTGAACCATAGTTAGGGAAATTTCCTTCACACTTCCCAGTGCTTCCGATTCTTAGAGTAGTCCATATTGCTATACATGTCTGTATTGAGTCTGGCTGAGATGGAGTTGTTTTCCCTTTCCCCCATCCTACTGAGGAGGAGAGTGACAAAGTGGCTTGATGGGCATGTGGTGTCCAGCCAAGGTCAACCCACCACAGTCTCAACATTGGACATGAAAAATTCAAGATAAGGATAGTAACTGGGAGAGGTATTGGGGAAAACATGGGCTGAACACAGCTAGAGGGCAAAGAGCGGAAGGATCGTGGGGAATTTCTGTTCTTATAATTGTGGTGGAGGGACAAGGTGTGGATTGTGTCCAAATTGTCCACATTTGTTCAGTGGTATGATGATGTTATTTTGATATTGGTGTGGGCAATTCCTTTCTGGTGATGTAAGTAAAGTTTGTGAAGACTGTGTGCTGAATGTGTATTTTAATGAATATTCTTAAATATGTGATTAACAGAGGTAAGGGGTACAATGTATCAGGTTTGCATGGCAAGGTTTGGTAGCAGAGGGGTTACAGAGTTGAATTCTGTGAGAAGATGTCAGAAGCTTCCCCTATGTCTGATAGAGCCAGCTGGCTTTAAGATGGACCTGTCGCTGGCAGATGCTGAGCCCATCATTGAAGGTGGTAGCACCTCTGGGATACATATTAAGAAAATGAAAATAAGAAACCTGTGCAACTGCAGTGAGAGAGAGGAGTGAGAATATGTGAGAGAAACGACTCTGCAGACACCAAGGTCAGCAAAGAAGGGCGGTGAGGAAGTGCTCCAGGCTCCAACAGCCCATCATGAAGACCATAGCGAGGCAGGCTGTATCCCTGCAGCCCATGGAGGTTAACAGTGGAGCAGTCATCAACCTGCAATCTGTGGAGGACCCCATGCTGGAGCAGACGGATGAGCCCAAAGGAGGTTGTAACCCTGTGGGAAGCATGCACAGGAGCAGGCATCTGGCAGAACCTGTGACCTATGGAGAGAGGATCCCTCACTGGGGCAGGCTCCTGGAAGGATCTGTGGACCCGTGGAGAGAGGAGCTCATGCTGGAGCTCATGCTGGAGCAGATTTGCTGGCGGTACTTCTGACCCCATGGGGGACCGACGCTGGAGCAGTCTGTTCCTGAAGGTCTTCAAAAAGGACTGTGATGTACTTGGACACCAGGTGCCCACCAAGGTGCTCTGTCACTTCCTTCCTCAGCAGTACAGGGCAGGGAGGAGAAAATAAGATGGAAAAAAACTTGTGCATCAAGATAAAGGCAGTTTAATAAAGCAAAAGCAAAAGCTGTGCACAGAAGCAAAGGAAAACAAAAGGTTTATTCTCTACTTCTCATCAACAGGCTATGTCCAGCCACTTCTTGGGAAGTAGGGCTTCACTATGTAGTGGTTGCTCTGGAAAATAAGCATCACAATAATGAATGCTCGCCATCTCATCTTCTCTTAGCTTTTATTGTTAAGTGGATGCCATATGGTACCGAATATCCCTTTGGTCAGTTTGGATCAGCTGTCCTGCATATGTTCCCTCCCAAGATCTTGCCCACCCCCAGCCTACTGGGGTGGGGGCAAAGTTGGAGAGACAGCCTTGATGTTGTGCTGCTCAGCAGTAGCCAAAACACTGGTGTGTTAGCAACACCTTTCTATCTAGGAATACAAAGCACGGCACTGCAAGGGCTGCAGTGGGAAAAATTAACTCCATCTTATCCGTACCCAATATAGTGGCACTAAAAATAACTAGGATTTAGGTTGTCTAGTCTTTCAAGTTCTTTTGAAAAAGTTGTTCTATAGTAGAGTCATCTGAACTGCATCTAATAACTGCTCTATCTAATATCCTCACACATTACCCTGGGTTCCCTTGAGAATCAGTGAGATACACCTTTGGAAATACGGAAGAAAGGAAGGAAAGATCAACAAGTGAGAGAGATTGTCCCAGAGGTTACATCCTGACATCTAAATTGAACTGAAATAAAACCCATCCTCGCAGCTTTAACCAAATACTTCTTACATTGAAAATGGCGGAAATGCCATCACAATACAGTAATTAATTCCTTTCTTTATTTTTTTCTTGTAAGTACCCCCTTATCTTTCTTTGAACAAGAGAAAGACCTCTAACTATCAGACATAGCATGATATCATCTCCAGAATGATACCAAAGTAAAAAAGGCAAGCCTAATCATGTATCACATGACATAGGTATTACAAAGGATCTCTCCAGGGAGAGTATGTAAGTAGTAATGCAGCTGTGGAAGTTGCTGGTGAAAGCTCATCTGAATTGCTATACATTTTTCATCATTTATGATCAAAACCAATGAATCTGCACTGGAAGGAGAAGAGAAAAGAATTACCATGATGATCAGGAGAACAGAAAACCTGATTGTGAGCGGACAGAGAGAATGCATGAAAGGGGAAGTGAATATTAATGCCCACACCAGGAGAATTTGTCTCAGCAAACTGCTTACAGGACCTTGGCATAATGACACCTATAGAAAGGGACATAGTGCTACCAAATCCCTCAGCATCAACCAGCACTTCTCTCACGGACAGCCACAGCCACAGTGCACATGAAAAACAACTTCTCACATTCCTGGTGGCCTTGAGTGCACGTATTGAACCAAAATGCACTGCAGGGAGTTTTACAACCTTTGTTGCCTCCTGCTCTGGGATGCTTCAGTCTGAATATGTAAATAGTTCTCATTAGTGACATTTAGATCATATTGAATAAGCCGTCCTTATTCTTTGCTTGGATATCTGAGGTGGAGCAGAGCAGTGAATCACTGAAAAGATCGCGATGACTTAGTCTGAAGGTAGGTTCCCTTCTAGGTGTCCTTAGCTGTGATGTGAGAGGAAATAAATTTCAGCTCATTGATGCCTGATTTGATACTACAAATATTTAAAAAATGTAAATAAACAACAAGAAAGCTCGTCTATCAACTATGACAAACCCAACAAATTTAAAAAGTAATATTGCAACCTTAAATGTTGCAAATATAATAAATATGATAGTAAAGAAATGACATTGGGAAGAATCGGGATACATTAAGAAGTCAGCCTTAAAATATTTTTTTATTAGATAAGTTTATCAGCTTTTCCTCTGTAGGCTAAGCCTCCCTCTTCTTTCTACTGGGAATACCTGCAAACATTGAGATAATGGACTAGGAATCTAGCTAATTTTTATCTCCTGAAAACAGACTACTTCTTAGGGACAAACACTTTATGTAACACTTTATGCACATATGGGGTGTATGTATATATATAAAAAAATGTATTTTTTGTACTTTTTATACACAGCAAGAAAATACATAATAGCTAATTTATCATGTATTTTTATATGTATTTAATTGGTTTATTTATATTCCCAACTTCTTGTTCAGCTAGGAGTTCATATCGACTGACTCTGCATCAGTTTGCCATTATGATGTCCTCTATTACAATACATTCGGAGATTTTTCCAAATAGAAATTCTGCACAAAACTACTCTCCCGATATTTTATTATTTAAACACAAATACAGAAGCAGAATCTGCAATACTCAACAATAAGTAAAAGAATTATAAATTAGCATTATTCCAATGAATGGAGTTTTCCATTTGCTTCAATCTTTTATAGTATGGTTTCATCTTACTATGAAATGTGATAATGCCCTCCAAACCCACTAAAATGTGTAATTTAATCAGTAAATTCTAAATACACACAAATATGCCAGTGATCCAGAGAATGACTTAATATATAAATTTGCAGAAATTAAAAGTCATCAGCATTTAAAACAGCTTTCCTGATAGAAAATTAAAAAAAACCCCAAACTAAACCAATTACTATATTAAGTTGCATATAATGTAGTTGATATCCCCCTTGTCTTTAATTGCACATCATAACACCCACTTTTTCACCAGTCCCTGGTTCTATAAACTGTTTTGAATTTATTTGGTCCATCAATCAGCCTGACTGATGTTTTATTTGTTCAGATCACAAGTGTACCTGAACAACAAAAGCACAACTATCTGTAGAATTAGACCAATCAAACTTTTTAGTACAGTGGACAATTTGACTGGAAAACAAGCAAAAGGGATTCAAAGTAATATTGAATATTCATCTGCAAATTGCATTTGCATACCTGTTGGCTTTAAGAGGGAATTCTTCTCATCTTAAGAATTACTTCTTTCAAGAGAGAGGTCTGTATGCCTGAAGAATTCTCTGTTTTTTCTGATGTATGAGCTAGTCTGTTAAAAGCTGTAAGCTCTCTCCACAGTTCTTGTAGTATACCCAGACTCAGTCATATGCTTTTTTCACAAAGAACATCACAGACACAGCAGCAAGTGCTGCCAAGTTGACATAACCAGCATAACTTCAGACTTTTTTCTGTAGTGGGCTCAGATCTGAATCTTACATCTGAAAAAAGCCACAAAAAACCAACAGATACTCTCCCCTGCCCCAAAATTACTAACAAGATGCATTAATAAAAGTATTTAAACTCACTTTATTGCATTGAATATTCTACAATATTACTCCATTTTAGTTATTTCATAGCTCTTTTTCATACAACTCCAGCAGACACAACTTGGACCAAACTGAACTGAAATCAAGGAAAGCTTCCTTAGAGTCTAGATATGCAGCCTTTTTTATGACCT
Source organism: Calidris pygmaea (assembly GCA_003697955.1). Classification (NCBI taxonomy): domain Eukaryota; kingdom Metazoa; phylum Chordata; class Aves; order Charadriiformes; family Scolopacidae; genus Calidris; species Calidris pygmaea. The sequence continues at coordinate 370,507 of QJSC01020921.1, forward strand.
GTTTTACTGAAGACAGTTATTTCATTAGGTAAACAATTAACATTCTGTATTTGAGATTAATTTTTCAGACAAAAACATCAAAATAAACAATCTTAATACCATTAATAACTCTGGGAGATGGTCATATTTTTGTGTATTTATTAAAGCACAAGTAAGAAATTACAGAGTGGAAATTAATTTTTTTTTTTGTATTATCATAGCAATAAGGAGTTAGAGTAATGGAGCATGGCCCATTTTTACTAGCTTTGTGCAGACACAAAGTATATATATGTATAAAGTTAAGTTTGCCTTTAATAAGCTGATAAAATGTGTTTGCTTGTGGAATTGATCAAGTATTTGAACACTGGTTTTCATACTCACACTTCTTAATTTTTGCCGCTATTGGCACCAAAACTTCTTGTGGAGAAATATACATCCTTATGGCTGATTCACTTACTTTTTATTGTATAACCACAAAAATAAAAGGTGTTGCCTTTTCTAGGTCATCAGGTTTAAAAAAGACTGCCTAGGTCCAAATGAGTCTGATCAGCATTGAAAATCCTAATCACCGCACACTCTTTATATGACATATAAGGAAAGTTCAGCATCTCAAAAACTAAGTGGGAAGCCACCAAAACTGGAAAGTGGAAGATACCAGTGAGAGAAAAAATGTAAATAATTTGTGTTTTCTTTCACTTGAGAATTCTAATCTTAAACCTGGTTTTGAAGTACTTCAACCAGATTTGTCAAAACCATGGTGGGGGCGCATGGGAGTTTCCACTGTTATGTTAGAGGTTACATCTCCCAGTTAGAGGTAATCAGCTGGGTGGCCTACATTCTATTCATTGCTACCCCTCATATCAAAAGCCATCTTTCACCCTCTGCATCAGCCTTGAGCAGTGAGCTGTAAATTGTTAAGGGTTATAGCTTTCCCAGTTCTTTTTGTTTCAATGTATTCTAACAATATGAAGCTATCCAGTCTCCACTTGAGTCAAAAAAATGCCCAGTAGAAACTGGAATGAATAAGAATCCTAATAAATACAGCACGTATTTTGAAGACTGAGATTGAAAAATTATCAATAATGAAAATAATATTAATATACTTTTTTTTTTTTTTTTTTTTACATAAGCATACACCAAAAAGAGATGCTGATAGCTCCCAAACTTAAAGTAATCTGCAGATCAAACCACACTCAGAAAAACTATCAGCTCTAATCTCAGGCCAGATGAATTAAAATAGGTGTTGGAAGCTATATTTCCCAAAACCTAAGCTAAATGTCTTACCAATGAGCTTTTTCATATTTTGATAAGATTTAAATGATACCTGTGCTCTGAGGACTGCTGTTCTGCAGGTAGTATCAGCTTTATGACACTGAACACGTTGGTGTCATTAGGCTTTTACCCAGAGGCATAAATTTAGGCTACATCTATACTAGTAAATTACAAAGTGACAGGGACCATTCCCAGTACCATGATTCAATCATCTGAAGTGTTCAGTTCTCAGAATCATCCCTGATACAGTGGTGTCTTGGGCCAATTCCTATTTCTAATAACGAATTTCTGAATAGTTACCCTCTTTCAAAGGCTGAGAGACTTTAATACCATGGATTTAGGCCACTTAGCACCTGACTCCAATTACGGGCACAAGTATACATTGTACACTGTAATTTAATAGTTAATGCTGCAGCTCAGGTGCTTGGGGAGCTTTAAAAAAAAATAATTGAGGTAACTATGGAATTACGCAGCTTCACAAGTAGGTTGGAGTTTCAGGAACCAACACATCCAGACTCATGCTACCTAAGTCTTTTTCTCCACAGGGAACTGATTAATCAGACTCCTGAATTTAGGATACAAGTAATCTCAAGTATTTATTTTTTTTACTCCAGTATAGCAAGAAAATAAATTTTTGAGGCTAAACATAAAAGTATCCCTTTAGTAGATGGAAGAATTTTGGATTTTCTATTTCACTTCAAGACCATTTCCAACAGTAGGTTCCCTCTTCACCTTCCTCTTAGGTGGATTGCAAGTCTGAAAAGATTGATCTAATCTCACATCTCATTTCCATTCATGACTTCTTATTGAGCCTCATGGGCAGATATTTTTGCATTTGTCTCCAGGGTGTCACTTCCATCAATCAGTGGTCTACAGTTTTAAGACTATTCTTCCTTTTGTTTGTCTCTTTTTAGCCATATATTTTGTATGCTTCTAGAACATTCCTTCTACCACCTCAGGAAATCAGGTTGTTATTATTTCACTACCATCTTTTAGAGCTATCAAGAAGTAAAATATGCCATTATAAACTAAAATAACCAATGTATATAATAGAACAAGCATATCACGCGCACATTCTGTTTAGGACACAAAGCTCACAATCCAGAATTTCCTGCAGGGACAAAAATTACTTGTAAAGAGATATTAGTGCAACACACAGAGCATCCCTGGGACCTAAAAGTTCTGCTGTGCTTCTACCTGTTATTTCAAGGTCTTGAGCTCACCTGTAATTTACGCTTTCCAAAGAAATACACAATTTCAGATTTTATCATCATCTTTATCATTTGTTGTTTTCCTTGTAGTTGGGCACAGCTTATAATTTAAAAATACCCCCAAATTTTCCCCAGTTTTGTTCATTTGTTAATCTTATGAAGGTTTCTTATTTCATCAATTTTACATTTCATTTCATTTTAAACAACAATGTTGGCATAAATTGGATCATAAATTTTGTGCTAAGCATGGATAGTTTTTCTTTACAAAGAATAATAGTTGTAAACAAAAACTTAGAAACTATGATCCTTGCTTTGAATATTTTCTAATCATTGAAAAAAGAAAAATGTTTCTGTGAGGGCTTGTGGCTTTTTTTTTCAATACTTATATTTAAACCAACAAAATAGTACTTGGGAGAGCTATGTTCATAATCTTATTCTTAGGCAGACTTTCTTCATGATGCTGAATAAGTTGGTGTTTAACTTCTTTCTAAACTTGTCCACAAACTGTGGTGCTGAGACAGCTTCTGTTCTGGCCAGACCTAGCTATCAAAGGAGTGAAGAATGAACAAAAAAGTCAGCTTTTTACGAGACAGACTATTAAATTACAAATTCCTGCTTTCCATGAAAAATGTAAGAAACCCTTAGAAAAATGAAAGGATATCAAATACCTTCCCCAAAAAAGTTTTAAACTCCAAAACCTCATATGAATTATACTTCAGTTCTATACTATTGAGCTTCATTTTAAAACTACAATCCAAATCACCTCCACTTACAAAAAGGTATGGGAATGATGGGAAAACAATGTGTACGAGAAAGACATATCAGTCATGACTTATAAAACATACATCTGAATTTTCCCCTCTACATAAGGAAACATGTTGTGTAATATTATTAACTGTTATCAAGGCTCTTACAACATAAGTTTTAGTTTTTGCCTTGGTCACTTTTTTTTTTTTTTTTTTCCTGAGAGGTTGTTCCACAACCACTCTTCTCCTCCCAAATTCCAAGGCAAGTATATCAACATTCATTATTCATGAATTAACATTGCCCGCTTGTTGTTGAGCCAGCATTGCGTTTCAGCTTAAAACAAAATTACTTTTCCATTTCCATCACATATCTCACTTCAGATACATACATATGTATAAAGAATAGTGTTAAAATATTGAAAACATGAACATCATGCTACAGCTGTCACAAGGGATTCTGGCAGCAATAAGGCATTCTCCCAGTCAATAATTTTATATTTCTCTTAGGGAGGCCAAAAGTAGTTTATGTCTTCTGGTAATTGTTTTCATCTTGATACTCAGGATGACTTCTAGCGAAAAAAGCAGTCAGTGAATTAATCTATAACCTCTGTGCCATTTTTAGCAAGATGCTTATAGGTTACTTTTAGCTGATGTAGAATCATACTTGGGGATTATGCAGAAGAACCAAAATAAAGGTTCAGGTTTGCACAGTGATTTTCTTCTGGCTTTGAAAAACTCCATATCAGTGCTCTGTACACTCCCAGTTACATTATTTCTGTTTGATCTCTTCTACTTGATAGTGACATTCTTTTGGCATGATGCAACTTCACTATTCATTATCCAGAGCTTTCACTTATGCCATGTGAAAACCTTGTTTTAATCCCTTGCCTGAATTAGACATGATAAATTTTCTGGAAAATTTGAGTTTTTAAGGAAGTGCATTAAGTACTGCATTTCTCTCTTGCAAACTGAATTAAAATTAAAAAAATGATCCAAAATAATTGAGACCACAAGGCTGATTTTAAAACTAGTGTTCTTCAAGGACAGAACCTTTTTTTTTCCAAAAATTTCTCAACAGTTCTAATAATCAATAGTAGATATTGATTTTCAAGGAAGAGCTTGAGAGACTTAGTCATAAGATGATACTGCTCCTTGATTATAAAAAAAAAAACTTGACAACAACTAACCAAAAACCACAACCAAACACACTACTTCAGTTGACAAAAAGGAATTACCAAAGGCTTTATAAACTACTTTATGTTCCCATTTGTAGCAATTAATCACTTTTTTTTCTTTTTTATTGTGTCTTTACCTACCAAACTGATTTACGTCTCACTTATTCTTCTCTGAATATTTTTCATCTTTTCAATTAGCAACCTTTTAAAAGGTGCTTCCAAGAGAGCCTAAAGATCCAAGCTGAACACGTGTTTTATTTATTTTCTTTCATAACACTTTATCATTTGGGGGATTTATATGTATATATCTATATAAAATTTAATACTAAGTATTCCAACACTTACTTCATTTCAGGTGTTTTTTAATTATCCAATTTTTTAAAAAAACATATCCCATTAATAATCACAAGCTTCCTTCAAAAGAACGTTGCAGTCTAGGATATTTTTAAGGACATATGTCATCAGAAATATTTGTACGTTTGTTGTTTTTTTTTTTCCCCTAGACAGGAATATATACTTTAAAGCTTTTTTGAATGGGGCTGTCTGAGTCTCATTTTATTTTTGCCTGGATTTCTCACCAACAAATGATGTAAGAACAAGAACTGAGTGTGGTCTAGTGTTTGTTGACTTCTTATGAGTTCTTTCTCCCTGCTTTACCACTGGTATTAACTATATGCAGTATTCAAGATTGGTTATCTTTCATAATACCTTAAAAGTCTGAGAATGATTTATTTCTATATAACATCATCAGGGCTGCTCTGGGATAGTGAATGTCCATTTGTAAACAAAGGAGTAATCCTATATCAAAACTAACAGAAATCTCATCATGCAGTAATGAAGTCCAAAGTAATCTGTCTTTATTAGTGTTCACCAAGGACTACTTTTCTGGCAGCAGTTATAGTGAAAACCCAGCCAAAAAATCTTTGAGCTTTAATTAATAATTGGATGATGAATCTGAAAGATAGTGAAAGTCTAAAATCTAGTCCCCTATTCTGTAAATTAAGAACTTGAGGTTTGGATTTTTTTCTGTTTTGATACTGTCTACAATTTAATATATGCCAGAGAAAATTTACTAGCAAAATAAAAAAAAAAAAAAGAGCTATTCTTAAGCTATTAACAGAGCAGCTCTAACTGAGCATCTGAATCATTCTGTGATTCAGTCTTATGCATCTCTAGATGTGCCTTGGAGGACTGAAAGCCCCATCTTGCCCTGCTATCCCAAATACAGATGAACATCTGAGAGCAGAAGGCTCAAGTGGGTAAGGATTACCACTGTTAGCAAAGACAATCACATAGAAATTCTAATAATAATAATAATGATAATTATTAAATTAATGCATGTCCAAGAATTCTTATTCTGTATCGCTCTCTTTATACTAAAAACCTGTGTTATATGTAACTGAAAAAGACTGATCAGAGACAAATTATGATTCTGAGTAATTTCACTTTTCAAATTTCTATAGCTAGGTTTTAAAAAGACAAGTCTGCTAGGACAAATAGAAACAGTTTCCATTAAATTATTGCAAAGCCTAATAATTACCTTATTTAATATGTTTTCTCAAGATCATTTTCTGTTCCAATGTGGTATACTGGTAGAACAACTTGAAAATTTTACAAATTATATTGATTAAAGGAACATTTGGTTAAGAGTAGGAATAATTAAAGTCTAACACTAAAAGTCAAGTCAGCAAAGACTTAGAAGTACAATATAAGAGAGAATGGTTCATTAGGGGAGGAATACTTTAGGAGGAATACAAAGGAATACAAAGGAGGAATACAAAGGAATATAGGAAGGAAAGGTGTTAGAGAAGACTATAAAACAATATTTAGATGTCTTGAAACATGATTTTTGTATTACAGTTTGTGTGGGGGGTTTAGGCACTTTTATTTCCTTACATTGGATTCAATAAAAGGTTTTGATGAGTAGAACATGGTCCTTCTTTGAATGCATGGGTCACTATTTTTAATATCTTATATTTGCAAAACGTAGACCCAAGATAAGTTGGAGATCTTGAATGACCAAACAACTTTGTGTTGTTTTGTTTTTAATTAAAACCCTTAATGCTTTTTATGCCAGATAGTAGGCTTTATGGATGTAGACTGTTACCTGAAACTCTGACATTTATTAAAGAGCTCTTAATAAAAAAAAAAAAAAGAAAATTGTTCAGAATAATTAATTCTTCACTAGTATTATTAGATTCTACTGTGTGTCTAGATAGACACTGCAATCTATTAATAGTAGCAAGAATAAGGCTCTTTGCTAAGCGGAAATGCTGTTGTGGTCAACAAGTGTGATCACTTCTAATTGCTTACATACCTCTTGGAAAATCAACATAGGTAGGAGTACGGATTTAGTGAATAACTGAGATATTTCTGTGAGTAAGATTTTCTTCCAGAAAGTTGAAACAACAGCTGGGATAACAGCTTAGTACTAATCAATATGATTCATTCGGGACCTCAGAGCTATATGTTAACAATAATTTTGAAATGTGGAGGGCATTAAAATACATCAGTTCAAAAATATGAGAGAAATAATTCAGTTACGACAAACTTGAAAAAAGGAGGCATGGAACAGTGTAACTGAGTGATATCCTAGAAATGGTAGAGGCTCAGGAAAGAAAAAGAATAAATGGGAAATTCTAGTTTTATAATAGTCTGGATATTACAGAAAAAAACAATGTCAATGCTAAAAAAAATGTTTAAAATAAAGAAACTGACATTACATCAAGGGACAGGGATATGAAAAAAAATACAGGTGACTAGCATAAAAGTATAATACAGATTTGCAGAGTCGGACTTAGAAAGTTGAAGCCTAAAAATGAGATAGTATTAATAGAGTGAAAAGGAGAAGAACAAGTTTTTTTAAGTGTGTCAGTTGCAAGAAATGAAAAAAACAATGTAGATCAGGGCAGCTGATACTTTGGTTCTATTTTGACAAAAAAGAGAATAGTAAAGGAATGTTTAATGAATTAAAATCAAATAAGGAAATGGGGATGTGAAAAAGCAGGGTAAGGAATAAAGAAATTTTAGGGTAACCTGAAGGGGCTCACTGGAAGGCTGTGAAATGAATTTGCAGAAGTCTAGTGAAGTTCATGGAGTCCAGTGGACATTTGATAATGCCTGGAGAACTCAGAAAGTCCTAGAGGACCAACACAGATAAAATAGAATCTGTGCCTCAGTAGAAACTAAAAAGTAAAACGTAAGGATTTGTTCCTGAAGCCAAAAGCTGCCTTTGTCAACCATATAAGATGAAAAAGGAGAGTCATATAACATATTGGACTTTTACATGCAGACTTCACACAAACAAATAGTAATAATTGCTCTTTGCAAACCAATACTGTCAAAAGTACCTGATAAACAATAATACAGAATAAAAATGTCAGTTTTGTAAGGAAAAATCACCAGGAACAAATCATGCTTAGACTTTCAACCATGGATTAAAAAATGTCTATGGAATACAGATGTCACGGTCATAGGACATGTTGTTCATGCTAAGTAATGAACAGATGACAGCACTGGAAATCTAATAGCTCCACTGAGTTTGTTGGTGTTAGTTTAGTTTTATGTCAGTGAAATGATCAAAATCACTAAGAAGGATTATACTTAATTTTAAATTCACTTTCCAATTAATTTTTTTATTGGTCATACTGATCTTTGAATTTTGATAGCCACATAAAAAAGGTACAGACAGTTTGAAGAGAGTTAAGAAGAAAATAACCAAAATTATCAAGTTTGGAAAACATGCTTTTCAAGAAAACATTTCAAAGTGTTGAACTTCATCCTAGTATTTTAGTCTAAACAAGTAAAGACTGCATTTTTCGGATAACTCCTTAAATTCAGAAAAGGCAGTTGTAAAGATAAAGAAACTCCCTAGTGTTGACACCTATGACTGACATGATGAATAAAAGGATTAATTTTGAGCAAGAAAGTTTCAGTATGAAAAACTGTCCAGTAGAAAGAATATTGATTTATTGGAAAAGACGACTTTGACCATTTAATCATAAACTTCCAATAATAGATTAAACAAATATCTGTCATAAAACATATCATGCTTTGGTTCAGGGGCACAAGCATGATGTCTTCTGAAGAATTTCTAGGTGTGGTCGTGCAAATCTCCCATGCACTTTTGGCCACTTGGTATTTGGTGCGATTCCCCACTCCCGGGCTGCATACAAATGTAGGGTGAGTCAGGCATTAATTGTGAAAGATAAAGGACCTGAGTGTTAAGGCACTTCATTAACGCACCTGGCTCCTGCTTCCCCTGTCACTTGGGACTATCACTCCCTGACAGTCTAGTACACCTGTACCTGGATCGGTCCAAAGGGACATGATACCAGAACTTGCAGATCTAGCAAGATCTGGACTTGCACATCTGAAGGAAAGTACTGGAATATTCAACCTTCCAAGCTGGACCAGAACAGAAAAATTCCTGGTGAAAGTCAATTATCTCAGACACTGTAAGTAGTGAATCAAACAAGACCCTTTGAGGTCTCCTGGATTGCAGCGAGCTGTGACCAGCAACTCCCCTGTGTGAGGATGTCGCTCAGGCAAACACCTCAAGGACTGAAAAGCCAGGGTGAGTCAAGTCCCCATCGAGTTCCAGTTATTGCCTACTGAGGAATGCCGATAAATTGTGAGTATTTGCTCTAAAGTAGAAGAGGCCAATTTTAACTACAGGCTAGCCTCTCCTTCACCCACCTCTCTATATGCACATTACCTCTTACAAGTGTGGACGTTCTTATATTTTACTGGATCCAAATATTTATCCATGCATGTGTGGAAGGGAAGGCCGTCATTGGAGTTGCTCACTGTGAAGGCACCTTTAGCCCTCATAGTTAAAACTCAGGTGTAGTTGTGTGTGTGATCCCTTGAATGTTGTATACTTGTATGTTTGTGCTTACATTTCTATATATTGATTTAGGATAACCTTGTAGTAAGTTAGTGTGAATCTTTCTATCTTCAAATCTGTAACTAAGTCTCTGTTCAATTATTTTGCTAAATCATCTCATAAATCCTTAAATTGGTTAATGATTAAGTGCTGCTAAAACTTAACACTTGATCTACCTCAAATCATTAATAAATTTTAAATAGCTACTAAATCATAACCACATCAAATATTTCCATCTGTGACACTAGGATCAACAATTTTGCATCCAGGGGTATTTTTATGCTATATTTGCATAATTTTGCCAAGCTTCTGACCAAGACTTCTCAAAGATTTTATGTTATTACAGAAACCAAAGTGATCTTGTGGTGTAATTTAAAGACCAATACTATTCTTCACACACATATGCTCACTGTCTTGGAGCACTCTATACTGCATTAAGTATCCAAAGCCTAGTTGCAAGTTAGGTGGCTAAATTAGGCAGATCAGATCTGTCCTGTGCATATTTTTTAGGATGTTTTCTGTACATGTAGACCAACCTCAAAACTCTTTTCTGTATTTATAAATTCCATGTTGATTTAGTCTTTCTTGAATATGAGTGACCAAAACTGTACACAATAAAGTTAACATGGATTTCAACAATGTTATCTCTACTGAAAGCATCCCATCTCACACTTCTGTAGTAATTACATTGGTAAAAACAACAGACAGAAATATCATTTGTTCACCTCAAAAGAAATAAGGCATTTATAGAAGCACACAAAGATACACGAGTAAAATAAAACAATAGGTAATCTGAAATACTTCTACTGATTTAGGTGACTTGAGATGCCTTCTTTACTATATCCACATTCCTCAAAACCTACCCAGCCTTAAGCCCACTGGTGTGGTGGTGTGAGGAGCAGAAAAGGCCTTGACTCTTTATAAGTACTGCTCAGCAATAACTAACTAGCAAAAACATCTTTGTGTTATCAACACTGTTTCCAGCACAAATCCAAAACATAGCCCCATATGAGCTACTCTGAAGAAAATTAACTCTACCTTAGCCAAAACCAACACATCTAGCAAGAGCTTTTCCAATCAGTTTCAGATCTCTTTGAGTTATGCATCAAGACAAGGGCAGATTTTTCAGTAGTTCAGGAGACTAGTTACTGGTATTTTTTTCTGAAAGTCTGGGGATAAACTGAAGGTTTTAGACTTTTGAAAAATATGGCTGTAAAAAAACCTGAATCAAGGATGCAGGTAGATCATATCTTGCAGATCATATCAACAATGTATGAGGGAAGGGATGCTATCCAGAGGGACCTACACAGGCTTGAGAGGTGGGCTTGTGTAAATCACATGAAGTTCAACCAAGCCAAGTGCAAGGTCCTGCACCTGGGACATAGCAATCTCAGGCACAAATACAGGTTGGGTGGAGAATGGCTGGAGAGCAACCCTGAGGAGAAGGACTTGGGAGTGCTCATGGATGAGAAGCTCAACATGAGCCGGCAGTGTGTGCTGGAAGCCCGGAAAGCCAACTGCATCCTGGGCTGCATCAAAAGAAACGTGACCAGCAGGTCATGGGAGGTGATTCTACGCCTCTACTCTGCTCTCATGAGACCCCACCTGGAGTACTGTGTTCAGCTCTGGAGTTCTCAACATAGAAAGGACATGGACCCTTCGGAACTGGTCCAGTGGAGGGCCACAAAGATGATCAGAGGGATGGAGCACCTCCCCTGTGAAGACAGGCTGAGAGAGCTGGGGTTGTTCAGCCTGGAGAAGAGAAGGCTCCGGGGAGACCTTATAGCAGCCTTCCAATATCTGAAGGGAGCCTATAGGAGAGCTGGTGAGGGACTCTTTGTCAGGAAGTGTAGTGACAGGACAAGGGGTAATGGTTTTAAATAGGAAGAGGGGAGATACCAGAAAGAAATTCTTTACTGTGGGGGTGGTGAGGCACTGGAACAGGTTGCCCAGGGAAGTTGTGGATGCCCCATCCCTGGAGACGTTCAAGGTCAGGCTGGATGGGGCTTTGAGCAACCTAGTGGCAGCTGTCCCTTCCCATGGCAGGGGATTTGGAAGCAGATGATCTTTAAGGTCCCTTCCAACTCTAACCATAAACTTAAGGTGCAAAAGTTTGATATTTTTTGCTATTTGAAACTTTAAAAAAAATTCAAATGGCAGAATTAATAGAATTGATTCAAAGTCATTAATTAAGTTCTTTGCAGTTTGCTGATCAACTGCTCAGCAAAAAATTCTCAACATTTTTCAATATTAGAGTAAATATATTTTGTTTTCTGATGTACTCTCTCCTTGTGATTTGTGTTCTGCCTTGTTGACTGTGAACATGCTGCCAAAATAAATTTTTATCTGCTTTTTCTTGGAATGGAAATTTGTTAAACATATAAATATATGATATTTTATCTTTATATAATATACATATAGATATATTTATTTTCCATTTTCTGTCTCCCTTTATTTGTAATGGTACACTAAAAGCTGTGAAGGCATCAGTGGAGAGGAAATCAATGATTTGGTGCTCAGCAGTTCCCTACCAATTGCTGAACTATTGACTGACTACCAATCAATTTCTACACTACTCCTACTGAGTCACATAATGTAGATAAAGAACATGGCTCAGAGGAAGAGGCAGCAGGATTCATAAAAACGAATGGAACCTCAAAGAACGTAAAGAAAAAAGATAGTAGATAACCATGAAAAAACAGAACAAAGTGAGCAGAGTGAAAAACAAGGCCAGAAAGGAGAGTGATTTTTTCAAATGTGCATGTGAAAGTTAAATTAATGCTTAAAGATGGGCAACTGAAAAAAAAAAAAGTAGAAGGATGTTGAAGTAATCTTGTGTAACATCTATTCTCCCCTTCCTCCTGCTCCTCAGTTAAACACTAACATTTTCAGGAAATCTTATACACTCTATTTCCTGTGACACAGTAACACAGGGATGAGATAACACAGAACAAGCAAAAGCATGGAAAATATGAAACAGATCTAAATTAGTTATAAGGATGTACCACATCCACTGTAATTGCTGTCAGAAAAGATGAGAGATGTAGAATGAAGCTGTGAGTGCAGCTTCATTGAGGGTTTCAGTTCTTTTTAGTTTCATAAGGCCCTGTAAGTCTACAACCCAGACTAATAATAATTGTAAACTCTTAGTCTACAATCCAAACTTATGTCTTAGGTCTTTCCATCTCTGCCTACCTTTGAATGGGACAAAGGAAAATCAGGAAGTAGTAAGATTAAAACATACACAAGTTTATCAATGACATATGAACCACCAATAAGAAAGCAAAATGCCGTACTAAAACTGAGATTAAATAGCTAACATAAAAATAAATTTATCAAAACGTAAAGCAAACTTGCTACAATAACATATAAGACTCAAGGCACATACTAGAATAGCTGAGATCTGTCCTGAAAATCCGAAAGTTAAGAAGTGTTGTAGTGGTATTTTGAAGTGTTTTCACTTATGAATATATTTGCAGTTTCAAGTAAGTGGAAGAATATGAAGGAAATGACCATGGAGGCAATACTGGAGAAAATGTTAGTCTTAAATTTGCACAGTATAGGTTCAGTTCCCTGCTCTACCGGTCATTTTTACTGTAATGTTGGAAATCAGTCTGTGTGTGCCTCAGTTCAATATCTTCAATGTAGGAATAACAGCACTTTCATACTTCTCAGGAGTGTTATAAAGATTAATAAATGTAATTAATGACTGTGAAGTCCTTAGACAATATGATATTAGGATCATGACAATCCCTTATATAGATGTTAAGAAGTAGGTGAATTTAAACTACTTAGTGGTTTTCCAATCTGCTAAATATATACTGTCTGATTCTGAAAGGTGGGAAGTGCAGGTAGTTTTCATTGACTTCAGACACACATGGTTGCTGGAGGTCTATTATCTCTGAAAATCAAACTGTATCTATTAACTGCTGTCTGACTTCTGATTGTATATGTGGTTAGTAACACAAACCCCTGTCAAGCCCTCAGTTACTTTTGCCAAGCTTTCACTTGAAAATACTGTCTATATTATTTACTTTTATTATTAAAAGACAGTAGTATGTAATCAATAGAAGGCGGCTCTCCATGATAATCACCATCACTTTTACTATAAATATGTAAATTTTCAGTCTCACAATCTCCCTGATTACCTGATTGATAATTTGGGAAACTGGAATGAAATAGACTTACTCTACTTTTAAAATCAGTAGAACAGGCTGATGAGATACACTATTAAAATGAGAATGCATTGTATCTTGGTGCTTGCTTCAAAGATAAAGATTGTACTGTTGGTACAGTGTATGTGAGATAAGGCCCTTTGACTTGCTCTTAATTGTTGCCAGTAGTTTTCTAAAGCTATCTCATGACTAAGCATAACAGAGGTGACTTACGTCATTTTCACCTGCTTCTCATCTCACTAGAGGTCAGCTACTGCATCAGCTCATCACTAAGCTTCCTTCCAGTGCTACATCCGTGCCCCTGTATCCTGTCATCTGTTTACACATATATGAAGACTTGCATGAGAGGAGCAGACCAGTGACGAAGGAGCTTTGTGCTTCGTCTCACAAAGCACACTCACAAAACAGCTGAGTGAATGGAAAAAATTTATGAACTGTATCGGAAAGTTGACTGGTAAGGAAAAACCCACAAGGGAACTGAACCAAATCTTGACACTGGGGTCAAAATTGGTCTTTTTTTGACACTTTTAAAATGGGAGAAAGAGAGAGTGCTGTCTGTTCCTCAGATAAGTAAATATCCTCAGATCAGTAAATATCCGCATGGTTATTTGCTACTGAGAGCACTAGAAGAGTCCAGTCTTCACTCTTATTTACCCTTTTTTTGATGGTCTTTTTTTCGTCTTATTGAACAGTTCGGAGAGCTATTCAGCAAGGACAGATTATGAAAATTTCCTCCCTATGAAAAAGATAATTATAGGATCACAAGATCATCCAGGTTGGGAGGGATCTCCACAGGTCTTAAGTCCAACCTCTTGCACAAAGCCTAGCCAATACTAACACTAGCCACTATCAGGGCGGACCACTCATGCAGTTTGCAACTCACATCTGACAAATGCCAGAATATTCTTTAGCTGGAATATTTCCATTTACCTTTCACACCATAAAAGTTAAGCATGCAATTCGTATTTTGTCTTTAATCAGTAGAAAAAGAGAAGGATGTTTCAATGAAGATTTGTCCCTCATTTAGGTAGTCTTCTAAGATTAATATGACCAAGGACAAAGCCTAGGTAAGCAACTTAAGACTCTTTATGTAGTTTGAGTTATTAAACTGGATCAGCTCTTAATCATCTTTATCATAAGATATTGAACTGTTCTTTTTTTCTCTGATGACTGAGTAGAATAACTAGTGAATCTGACAGAAGTAGATGAGATACTCTTTCTATGCCCAGAAGAATATAGTGCAGGAGAGGCTGATGAAGATTAGGTTCTTTTTAGGTTTGTCACTTCTGTAGGTAGCAGCTAATATCTGTGATGAAGCTAATATGGCAACAACACAGAATGCTGTGACAAGACAATATTTCTTCTAGTACCCTAGCTGTTTTAGAACCCCAAATCTCTCCATCTCTTACTGACTGACATTAATCGTTTCACAGACCTTTGCCTGTTGGCCTGTCACCATCAGTGGGCTACATGCAATTCTCTAAAAAGAACAGTGGAGTACCCATCAAAAAAAGAAGTATCTCCTGTGACTGAGATAGACAGTGACAAAGTTGTTAATTTCCTTCCTGGAATTCTTCCCATCAAATGCAGATATTCAGAGAATAGCTGATTACATCTGATAATTCAATTACAAATAATAATTTTATAATAATAAATTTAGTAATAATTACAAATGATAAATCTTTAGTAAATATTGACAGTAGAGCTTAAAATGTAAAATGAATGTCATCTTACCAAAGATTCACTTCATATCCTAAATACCACTGAACCAGCCACATGCACCATTCCATAAAAGTGCCTAACACTCTCCATTGACTTAAAAGGGGTTCATGGATAACAGGGATAGATTGCATGGTTTCACATTGCAGAAATCTTGTATTAGGTGAGGTGAATCCAGTCCTTGGTGATGATTATTCCATTCACAGCATCAATAGACATTGCTAATCTGAAAGCTTTGTGCAAATGAAGCTCTTATGTAGACAATCACTCTAAAATGAACATGGAAATTAACTCTTAGTAAATTGAGCAACCATTACAAATGTGTCTTAATAAAGAGCCTATTTTCATATTTTCTCAATAAACACAAAAGTCTGATAATACTGTTCTTATCAAGCAAATTCAAATTAAATTATCTTCATTGACATCAACTAATTTATCCATGATATAACGGAAGAAAAAATCAGTGACCAGATTGCACTATTAGGAAATATAGTGAAGTGTGTTGTGGTTTCAGACTGAGTAATAGCTATATGAGCATAAGCTACCTATTTTGAAGAATTAATAGTTAATTGACTGCTTATTTGAAAAATTTTTTTCCTCTTCAAACAGACTCCTGTAATCTCCTAATTTATTTTAAAAAGCTATTATGATCCCCTAAAATCTAATTGGTTTATTAATAATAAATTATTTGATTATCAGTAGTTAACTTCCTTATAATTTTTTTTACCGTGAAGTTGCCCACACTGTATTTGGTGCAGTTCAAATGTATTGGTGAAGCAGGAAAAAAAATTAAGTATTTTTTCTGAATTATTTTCACTTGATTAAAAACCTTTAGGCATCTGATTTAAAAATCTGTAGCATACATCTGTAGCATACTAAATTTTGCGTATTTTCTGCTATTCTAGCTCTCATTAGTTTCTAGGTCACAGGACAGCATATGGTTCCTTACAGCCTTCATAAGGTGAAATGAGACTTCCTTTTTAAATGTATTCTTGTTATGATCATACACTTAGCGGGAAACAAAGATAACACATATTGTAGAAACTATGCTTCAGAACGAACTGGCAACTCTGTAATTACAGACATCTCACCATTGAATATCCACCAAATCTTTGGATAGTTGAATGACAACAGGAGAAGAACCAAGCACAAGTTGAACTCAGAACTACTTTAAGGTAGAATACAATATTATTTTCTATCAATCTCAGAATTTATTCTACCAAATCAAAACCACATAACCCTAGAATACAGTGGTGGATGAAAGATAGTAGAGATTTTTGCTTTTGGATTCCCCTGCACGTAAAACCAGAGAATACAGAACAATGAGAGGCTATCTGTTAAAAGCAAACATTCAATTTGCACTAGTTTGTGAGTCCATTTCAACTGAAAAGAACTAGCTCTCCTGATGAATGCTCCAACAGATAGAGACGGAATCGAGCAGGAATCATTTTCTCCAATGCAGAAGTTGTGCAGCCTTACAGCTTTCAACTGAGGAACTGGTATTTGATCAATTTGGTACCAAGCATCACTACAAGCAGTGCAAAATGAGTCTGTGATACATTATGAAAAGGGTCGCTCACTGGTATAAGCACAACAGAATATTTGTCAGAGCAGTGCTACACCTTTACATCAGGTCTGAACTTGACCCAAAGGCGCTACAAAACAGGTGGAAATAGGAACAGTCTTGTTCTTACCCTTTATGCAATAGAAATACATATTATTTACAGAACATAATTATAAAAAAATACTTTAAATTACATTTGATTCTATTAAGTACATCCATAAAGAAGGAGAGTATTTTGTACTACTGCTAGGGTACAGGTACTAATATGAGAGAGAAGCAAACACGTGCAGTACAGAGTCTCTGGTTGATGATATTGTTAGTGATACTTTCATAGTGTGAATTTATTCAGTAAATTAGGAGCTGTAGAGAACTAGGATTCACAGAAAACTATCTGCTCTTTGGCTGGAAACAGACCACAGCTGATTTGATCACAGAGGATGTTACCATGACTCTACTTGGCAGAGATTCTTCTTTTGTCCCAGTCAAAGTAGATGAAAGCAAAACTCTCAATGAATCAGTGTAAAAGTGAGATGAGCCAGGCTTAAAGTCAGGCTTTAAGTCAGGCTTAAAGTCCGGCTTAAAGTGAAGCCTAACTTGAGGCTTAAAGTTAAGCCTAACTTTAGGCTTAAAGTTAGGCTTAAAGTCAGGCTTAAAGTCAGGCTTAAAGTTAGGCTTAAAGTTAGGCTTAAAGTCCGGCTTAAAGTGAAGTCTAACTTGAGGCTTAAAGTGAAGCCTAACTTGAGGCTTAAAGTTAAGCCTAACTTTAGGCTTAAAGTTAGGCTTAAAGTCAGGCTTAAAGTCAGGCTTAAAGTTAGGCTTAAAGTTAGGCTTAAAGTCAGGCTTAAAGTTAGGCTTAAAGTCAGGCTTAAAGTCCGGCTTAAAATCCGGCCTAAAGTTAGGCTTAACTTTAAGCCTGACTTTAAGCCTAACTTTAAGCCTGACTTTAAGCCTGACTTTAAGCCTAAAGTTAGGCTTAACTTTAAGCCTGACTTTAAGCCTAACTTTAAGCCTAATGTTAGGCTTAACTTTAAGCCTGCCTTTAAAGCTAAAGTTAGGCTTAACTTTAAGCCTGACTTTAAGCCTAACTTTAAGCCTGACTTTAAGCCAAACTTTAAGCCTAAAGTTAGGCTTAAGTTTAGGCCTAACTCTAAGCCTGACTTTAAGCTGGACTTTAAGCCTGACTTTAAGCCTAAAGTTAGGCTTAACTTTAATCCTGACTTTAAGCCTAATTTAAGCCTAACTTTAAGCCTAAAGTTAGGCTTAACTTTAAGCCGGACTTTAAGCCTGAGTTTAAGCCTGACTTTAAGCCTAAAGTTAGGCTTAACTTTAAGCATGACTTTAAGCCTGACTTTAAGCCTAAAGTTAGACTTGACTTTAAGCCTGATTTTAAGCCTAACTTTAAGCCTGACTTTAAGCCAAACTTTAAGCCTAAAGTTAGGCTTAAGTTTAGGCCTAACTCTAAGCCTGACTTTAAGCCGGACTTTAAACTTGACTTTAAGCCTGACTTTAAGCCTAACTTTAAGCCTAAAGTTAGGCTTAACTTTAAGCCGGACTTTAAGCCTGACTTTAAGCCTAAAATTAGGCTTAACTTTAAGCCTGACTTTAAGCCTAACTTTAAGCCTAACTTTAAGCCTGACTTTAAGCCTAAAGTTAGGCTTAACTTTAAGCCTGACTTTAAGCCTGACTTTAAGCCTAAAGTTAGGCTTAACTTTAAGCCTGACTTTAAATGTGACGAGTATCACATTTAAAACACACAGGTATTTTATCAAAGGCTAAGCGACAAAGAAGTATTTACACTTCTGTCTATATCTCCAAAGACAACCAACCAACACCTGGCAAACTCATTTTCTTAGACAAATAAAATAAAATACTGAAATCTTTCAACATATTGACAAACTGCTACCAATGAAAGTTTCCAAAAACAATAAAGTAATATTATTCTAACACTTAATGTTCATCAATATTCATTTAGTAAATAGAATTCAACAAAAAACAAATTTTATACAGAACAAGAATGACAAATATTATCCAAAACACAGTGGTGCAAAAATCTCTTTTCTATCAGATTCTCTAAAGAGAAATAGTCCAGATTAGAGTACATATTTTCCTCTGCAAATTTCAGAAAAATTCATCATAAAAAATTTCTAAGGAATATAGCAACAACGTAAATTCATTTCCTCTCAGAATGAAAAAGCTATGAATTAAAATCGAAAGGGGAGGCGGAGATAAAATTTTTAACTGGATTAATTGCAAAAACCTTAAATCAATCTTAGTATAATACATATGCAACAAAAACAAAGACACAAAAAATTTAAACAGACATATATGGTTTTGCATATGATGTAGAAATGTGAAAAAAACTATTCTTTTGTTTTTATTTGTCCTCCAAAGTCGATCACCTATCCTGCTTTGGATAAGTCATTTTATTTTTCTGCTTGTACGAAAGAGATAACAGCACTATGCTTAGCTCTTGTCTAGCTCATAGAGCTATTTTGGAATCAAGTGTCAAACATAAACACTCCTGCTCAACCTTGTAATTAAAATATCTTTAAAAAAACCTCCTTATTGTATTACAGTAAAAGTTTAAAGGCTCAGTCCTGCAGGCCTTACTGAATAATGCATAGGCTCTGTAGCCTCTTTGAAGTCAGCATGACCGCCTGAATGAGTAAAAGCAGTGAAATAACTCCTAAAGGGTAATTCTGTTGGCTATTCTTTGTTACATGAATCAAACAACAGTTTTACCTACAAGCTACTAAGAGTGACTCAGTCATTAGTGAAAAGAATTTCAACCATTTTGTTCAAAGAACTGGACAGTCAGCCTGCAGAATTGTAATCCATTATTGACAATTATTGTTCTCTCTCAGAAAGCACTCCTGTCTCATTGCTGAAAAGAAAAATTAGGCCGGTAAAAAAGCTAAAAAGCTAATAGATATGTGATAATATCTCTGAGATCTTTTTTGGCTTGAAGGAAAGTCATTTCATCTTCTTTGCTGGTGAACAGCATAAAATCTCTTTCCAGTACAAAGATATAAACTGTGAAGAAAGGGCAACTATTAACTCCTATTGAATTACTAAGATTAAATTTTTTGAGCCTTGTTAGATAGCAGTGACTTTGTCTTTCAGTAACATCAGTGAACCAATTAACTCTAAAAAAACTAAGCTTGTTTAACCAACATTTCACTGAGGTCTTCAGATCATAGGAAATACCTAGTGTCAAAAGCAAGATATTTATTGAAAAACTTATATGTACTTCTGGTAGGTAAGAAAACTCACACATTACCCTAACTACCCAAAACAAAGATTTAAATGCAAACAAATGTTTGGTTACAATGAGAAAAATTGTTAGGAAGGAGAACTTATCGCATCTCAAAAATACATAGCAGAAGATAGATTTCTTTCCTCAGATATAGAAGCCAGCAAGATTTTGTAAATCCATTTGCAAGGGTAAGCATGGGGAATTGCAAGGAGATCTAGTATTTTGTCAGTATGGTAAGATTTCCAAGAGGAATTAATTCAACAGCTCTTTCCAGTTCCACAGAACAATCTTCTGTTTTCTGTGAGGAAGGGCAGCATTGTAACTGTGAGGGGGTGGAAGGTGTTTTGGGCCAGTGCATAGTTGTGCCTGTTATCTGTGAACGTTTCAGAGCCAAAAAATTAGTTGTCTAAATTCAGTAAATGATGCAAACTTAATTTTGAAACAAGTCAGAGGGTGGAATTTTGTTACTTGTACAAATTTTCCAGCTGATGGACATTTAAGCCTGCAGCTGAGACCTAAGTTTGCACTCCCAGACAAAAGCAATTCCATTCAGTCTGATAAAGTGATCACGACAATGCTAAGTAATTGTTAAAATCAAAGTTGTGAAGAGAAGTAGAGTGCAAAAGGGTTTAACTGAAATATAATGGGGAAATGAAAATCAATACAGACAAACGTTGAAGGATATATCATCCTATAAAAAAGATTGGTTAGGAGAAAAAAGAATGAGGTAATAGATTTATGGTTCAAGGAAGGTAAATAGTAAGACAAAAACCCCTAGAGAAACCACAAGTGAATGGTCCCTGATGATTATTCGGAAGTGAAGGTCTAAGTTGTAGAATGCGTCATGCTAGTAGTTAGCTGTAGGGCAAAAAAAAACCCAAAGGAGAAGTATTTTTGTATAACAAAATATATATTACAGAAGAAAAAGAAAAGATAAAAAAAATATTTAATCAACTAGTCCTAATTCAGTATACAACGAAATACATAAGATGAGTGATACACTGCTCTGTTTGTAGTGCTAGTAACGAAATGAGCTATAATTTTTTGTACATATAGGAGAAAAAAGAGAACAAAGATTATTCCAGATTTGAAAGCATAGATGTAAAAGCAGAAAATCACTAAAACAACCTGGATGTGCTTGAAATGCAGATGAGAAAGGTACTCTGAATGAATAAGGAAATTGTCTTCACTAAATATAGCAATAGACTTTTTAAGATATCAAATAACAAACAGTCCTCATTAACACATGAACTAAAGGAAATTAAATACGACAAAAATCATAGTATTCTAATAAATATGTCAGAATAGAAAAGATCACATTTTAGAAACCTGCTTAAAACACAAAGATAAGAAGAGGTACATGGAAGAGAAAGTCCAAGACACAAGCAGAATTTTACTGTCAGACCAGGGAAAAAAAAACCTCTAAAATATTCTTTTCTTTTTTTTTTTAACCTATTTCTGTAGGAAAAGCAGAGGGGTCACAGACCAGAAAGACACCTAGGTTATAATATTTTTTTTATGGCAAAAATATGGAATTCAAGAACAGACAATGTCTGAGGGTTATCCAGTACTGGCCTACTTTAGCAGAAGAGCTGGACGTCAGCAGAGAACCATCAAGAGGATGCAAAATAACTTCAGTATACAATACAGAAAATCATTGTAAATAAGAGCCTTAAACAAGACTTTCACAGAGTTAGTTCAGAAGCCAGGATAAATACATGCTTCATCAGATGAACACACCATGAACCCAACTCTGTTTCCCAAGCTCCGTGCAAACAAACTACTCTCAAGTGCCATATGTTACCGAACAGAATATACTCAGCTACAGCCAGTAGAAACCATAAACCAGCTGGTTTAATCAGTTTCCCAGGCCAGGAGAGACACAACTGCACAGCTGTACAATGCAATGAACGAGAAACACCAGTTAGGAAGGAGTAAAATGATACATCTCTGAGGTACCTACCAGTTTTTCCAGAAGAATTAAATAATAAAAGAAATTTGCAGATCTCTGCATGCTATCTGGCATCTTTAGGCCTCTATTTCATATGTTTCACAGTACATATTGCAAATGTTCAGTTTACTATAGACTAAACATTTACTGAAAACCGAATTCCTCCCAGCCCCGTTACAATCTATTGTTAGTGTAATGAGTGCATTTTTTCCTCTTTCTTAAGGTGAGTTGTAAGAAATCCATTATATTCCTTTTAAATTTAGCAAGACAATGGGCATATGCATACAGTTGGCACTACTGCCATTCACATATGATGGAGTGATATTGCATCTTGAATTATCCAAAAATTTATAAGGCTCTTGTTCCCAAGGCTCAGTCATTCCACGGTCTCTGCAGCCACCTTTCTATACATCCCTATGCTCACCTTAAATTGGTTAAATGACAGGTGCTGGTTCATTGCGTTTATTCCTTTACCAAGGAAATCAGCAATTCCTTTTATATTTCCAGTATACGCTAATCTATGGATTTTTAATTTCAAGGCTTTTTTTCAACTTGGTTCATAATGATTTTTCATCTCCAGAACTCTATAAATTTCTGTTTCCTGCCATAAGACAATTTCAAATGAGTGTCTGGAGTTTGATTAAGCAAAACAGTTAAGTCAAACCTCATCCCTAGACTCATAAAACATTATTATAACATTTAGCTCTTCTGCAATGAGTAAGTTTTTGCCAAGGTATTCATAACAGCATTCCTAAGCAAGTTTTTGAACACTTGTAGCCCTGAATATTGCATCAATCCCACTCAGGTCAAAATTGGATTCATACATTATATATAAAACGTGGAAGAATACATCAAAAGAATAAATCTTTAAGTATTATATGGCAATCCATTATCAAAGTGAAAATATGCTGAGGACAGTGTGGTCCACAGTAGTATGCAACAAAATAAGTCAACTTTTCCCACCTGGAAGATGATGAAAAGTTTCAAAGTAATAGGAAATTAAAAATTGTGTTATAGTAATCCCTTTAAAAAAAAAAAAAAAAGTAATTTCCAACATATTGAAATGAAGGAATTTCAGCTTTACTGTATCTTGTCGAGAGAAACAGAGAAACATACTAATTCGGCTCACTGACAGTAACACCACCTTTGAGGTATCTGAAGTTGGGAAGAACGCAGATATTTGCATATATTATCTTTAACTTCTTTGATGTGGTTTCACAGAGGAGACATCTGTAGGCATAAATAACAGCTCATCTGAGAGCCTGAAATAAGGTGCTTAATAATCAATACTCTCTGAGAATTTAAATGTCAATTATTTTTTTATGACTACAATTTCAGTTAAATTTAAGAAGTCCCTTAAGAATTAGCTGGTATGTTCAGGTAGCACAAAATGAAGATAGGTACTAGGG
>QJSC01020921.1:393951-437418 GCA_003697955.1 Calidris pygmaea
TGTATTGAGAATTGCAGTAAGAAAAGAGTGACAGATCCTATATCCATGGATCTAGCTCCATCCTTGAAGGTACATATGATATAACATGGATATATGCCATTTGCCAATCTACATCCAGAAACAGAAAGCATGGAACAACATGACACCCCTTATGGTCCAGGCAGAATAAGTCAATGGAGCCAAAAGTATTGTCATTACAAAGAATTAAGATAAGATGATTAAGCTGTATAACATTTTAAAGGGCATAGAGACCATGTGTATCATCAGCTACTGAGTGGGAAAGTAACGGAAGACTGGCGAGAAGGACTGTAAATACGCTCAAGTGACTCGCATGTAGGGTGCTGGAAAACACATCTGTCACATTAATTGTTGCTTAGTTTTGTGTGCTCAACAAGTAGAACATCTGCACTCAGATAACACAGACCTGGGATGGACTCAGGGGCACCTTATCAAACACGCCTGAGATTCCTGCCCTGCTGTTGAAGAGATCAAATCACAGCAGAGAACTCTGCCTGCCAGAATCCTTGAAATACAGGCCCAAGCAGCAAGTGGGAGCTCTCTCGCTCCCTCAGTCCCTTGCTAACAAGGACTCTCTTGCTAACAAGGACTCTCGCTCCGCAGTGCCTGCATCCCCCTGCTTGCCTGCCTCTGCCCGGGTGCTGCTTCAGAGGTTCCCCAATCCGTGAAGTATTGACATTAAATTTGTTCTTTGCCCTTAATCCATGGTTTTGTGGTTGTTCCTGCGTCCTGTCTGCATGGGCTCACACATACTGGAAAGGCAAAAATCACCTCAAAATAAAGATGGAAACTGAGAAGCTGAAAGGACCATGAGCACTGACAGAGTTCAAGAGACAATTGCACTCTAAAAGCAAAAACAATGTTCATAATGGGCTAGTAACTGCATGAGTAGAAAGAAGAAGTGGGTATAAGCTCCTGTAAGGAACTGGGGCATGGGGAAGAAAGAAGGAGAGAAAATTATATTCCTGTCTCCAAAGACAGAGGTTTGAATGGGCTTGGAAGTTGAATTACACTCTCATCCCTTGAAATGCTCTGTCAGATCAATATTGAAGTGATAAACCATTCTGCTGGAAGGAAATGGGTGAAGGTGTCTCTTCATGATGTAAAAACCAACAGAAAAGTCACTGCCTTTGTACTCTACTTAAAAAATTCTGTTCAATAGAGGAATTCACCATGATATTTTAGTTCAAATGCCCATCCACTATCTCCTAAATTTTTATTTGGATTTTCACATTCTTCCTGAAAAGTATACAAGCGCAGAGCAGTAGTGGTTAAGGCTGTGTGAACAGGGCTGAACACTAACTCATTTCAAACAGACCCTCAGAGAACTCATGAAAGGTAATAACTTTTGGTTGCTGCTTTCCTAGGTGAGTCTCAAAGTGATTATCAAGAGGTGAAAATCTTAATAGACATCTCCTTTCCTTAAATTTTCCAATTCCTTAATTTGGCTCTTTTCAGAAGCAATAAATTATTCTTTACATTGGATTTCAACAGTATGAAGGGATGGGGAAAATTCTGTGGTACAAATGCTCAGTCCATAAAATGCCAGCACTGATAGACTTCACTGCATTCATTCAGAACATTCTCAATATGTAATGACTATGCCCAAGCACACAATTAGCTCCCTGTGTTTGGAGCTGGATGGTGTGGATGGAGCTGTGGATGCAGTGTGGTGCAGTGGCACTTTACAATGTGCCTGAGTTCCTAACCAAAAGCTCAAAACCTAGGAGGGAAGACTTACATGTGAAATAGAATTACAAAAATCTGAGAAGTGAGAGATATGTGACTTCATCAGAGCACTCAGAACTACGGATTAATTTCTTCAGCCACTGGAGATGGTTTAAGCAATGGCCACCCCTCCTGTCCTGCCCCAGTCACCTGTTTCCCCAATGTGCACAGATATTTTCTAGCACTAAATAGGCAAAGTAATCCCAAGAAGTAACTAATTTAATTCTGCTGAGTTGTTTTTCAACAACCTTTCACAGAGCAACCACATGACTAGTTGTGTTAGCCTAATGTAGAGGGAAGAAAGTAGTGAAACAAAACATCTGGGGAACAAAGGCAGATAATTCTTAATTGCAGGGCTGTGAAATTTTGGTTGCCTTTTTAACACTTTTTGCAAAACTCTCTTTCAAAGGGACGTGTGTCACTGGAGTGATACCTTAATCAAGAAAAGAAGTTCCTTTTATTTTCAAATTATTCCTTTCACTGTGTGACCCTGCAGCTCAGAGTTGTAGAGGTAATGCTTCACATGCAGTACACTGGTGAGCAGACAGGCATATTTTAAGAATTTAGTTATATTTATCCATGTCTCTATAATATATGTGTACAGACTATCTATGTCTGTTTGTATGTGTGTCTTTATCTCTATCTGTATCTCTATCTCTATCTCTATCTCCATACTCTTCTGTTGTGATGAAGAGTAAGGATTAGATCTGAGCCACTCCAATAAACAGCACATTTTAACACAGTAAAAAGACTGTGTTAGATTTTGTGCAGTATGTAAACCTAAGCTACATGAAAGTCTGTTTTTGTAGTGCGCAAATAATTTAATTCATGTAACTCTGTAATAGTGTAATTGTTATAAGGTAGCATGTGAGCCATAAAGTCTAGCAATTATGGAGTTATTTATGTCCTATAAATACTACTGCAATTATACTACAAGTTAAAGTACCATGCAATATTTAGCTTAATTGCCTCTTAGTTTGTATGGCTAGTTCAAAAATGAGGATCCTCTTTAATGTAAGCATAGACATAAGAACATTATAACAATATACATAATGTTTAATAGTTTAGGAAATATAACTAAACAGCTAGAGCAAATCAAATTATTAATGACAAGTATATACACAAATTTAGCCTCTTTATGGTATCCAGTAGTTTGTTCGTCGTTTCAACTGACTAACAAATACCTTTTGCAAACAAATTTAGAATCATTGCCTCATAAATTATTGCAAGAATTAGTTTAACTCTTCAATAGAGATAACTCTAATCAAGAGGCCTGATTGTGAATCTACTTACACAGTGCAATACATGCAATATCTGTTTCCTGATTGGCTCTCTTGCAGAAAGGCAACAGAAGTATTTTATGAATACAGAAAACAGAAATCTGAGAGTCCCTGGTGGCCATATGCAGTTTCCACTAAAACACATGCAATATGATAGCCACATTTTTTAGGCCTAAGCCATGTAAAGAAGTAGTGAGGCAGACATCCAACTTTCTGCTCATCATGATCCTTGAACAGCTGTTGCAAGGTGTTTATTTCAACTCTTTCCCTTTTCCAGACTTGTTTCTGCCCAAATTCATCCCCAGTTAAAGGAATAATGGGATAGTCTACACACAGTCCCTTCCAATCCAAACTGTTCTATGATTCTATTCTATGAATTATATCTCTTCTGCTTTCCTCTTCATATTCCACTCTGAAGTAAGTCTTAACATCTATCAGTAATTTGCTACTAAAGGCAACATTGGGGTTCACACTAAGACCCACAGCTGCTCTTTATAACATCTATACAACAGACATCTGTACTCCTTCTGTCGTACAGATGTGCTATTGGCTTCTGTTCAGTGACACTTACCCGAGGGATTGCACGCAAGACATTACCCTCCTGTTGTTCTAGACTCATGGTGGTTACAGAGTGGTGATGGGCAGTAGTGGCATGATTAAATTTGCTACTTTGCAGTAGCAAAGTGTAGCAGAAACCCACAATTTCCATATCAAGTGCTGATGCTATCAGGATCTGAGATGGGATCATGGTAATTTATAGTTGACTGTTCTGCACTGCAGAGCCCCGAGATGACTCATTGCAGCCTGAGACCACCCATAAATACTGTGTCTTCTCAGCCCTTTCACAGAATAGGAATAAAACAATCTTCAAAGTCTCTCTAGAGTTGTGATGGGCAATGGAAGAGGTTGAGGTAAGCTGCTCTGTCCTCTTCTCGTCCTTGGTTGAAAATACCGTTACTGCCTCAGCAAGTTACCAAAGGGAGAGAGAAGTGATGTTACGGGTTTCCAGAAGGTGTTCAAGTTGCTTAAGGGTTTCTTAGAGATGATGGTGTCTTCTGAAGAAGAGGAGGGGATCCCATCATTACATTTCGTTTTCACTTCCCAGTGGACTGAAGTTACTTACACAGAGGGAGAGCTCCTAGTCTCTGGTAACACTATTCCTTCAAGGGTAAGTAGAGTATTTTACCATAACTCCTAGGAAAATAAAATGTTACTGCTTTTCTCTGTTACATCTATCCAACCACACGACAATAAACACACGTCTCAGACATTTCTGAGTTGATTCCCAGGACTGGATCTTCCTCCACGCGTACACACATATCACTGACTCACCAGAGTATGGGCAAAGGCTTACCAGAAAAATGGCTTCTGTGTAACCTGAACTCTGTCTCAATCATCCCATCAAACTGCTGTTTCTTAGCACTGATGCTTACCAGGTTCAGCTGTTTCTGAAGTTTTCTATTCATTGTGATTCATGTTTATGGTTTGGCAAACAGTCAAAACACACATGGCTACAGACTTAACCAAATATTAGTATTTGAACAAATAAAAAATTCCCTTTCACAGAGAAGTAATAACAAAACACATTCACAAATAACAGTTTAGATGTAGCCAAAGCTACTTAAGATCTATGCTAAAATGCAATTGTAGAAATCTCCTCTTCTGATTCTATTCCAAACTAGATTTATAGCTATTT
Organism: Calidris pygmaea; assembly: GCA_003697955.1. Taxonomy (NCBI): domain Eukaryota; kingdom Metazoa; phylum Chordata; class Aves; order Charadriiformes; family Scolopacidae; genus Calidris; species Calidris pygmaea. Next base: position 398,674 of record QJSC01020921.1, read on the forward strand.
CTGAATCAGGTGTTTCATAGGTATTTTTAAAATAAAATTATGTGATACAATTTTGCTACAATTCTTTTCTTTGTAAGTTACTGCTGTTGATGGTCAGTCCTGAAAATTCCAACTCCAATGTGATTCTTTGTGAAGATGATTGATACAGGAATAGATTTTGGGGATCTGCCCTTTAAAACCTGATTGTCAAATGCCAGGTAGAACTACAATGAATAAGAAAAGAAGGAAGGATTTTGGAACAGTAGTTTGGCATTCAGGTGGCTTGCTTAACCTAAAAAGAGAATGTGGAATCATGCTGATTTTGTATATATGTGTTAGTCATTGCATCTTGCTTTTAATTACAATATTTTGAACTACTACTTGAGCACTGTCCAGGAGGGCTGCAAATCTGGCTGCCTAGCAGCTATATTATAGATTTAATTAACATACGTTGAGAACTGCTGCAAATCAGCTGTGCAACCATTCCCTTGCTATTGATGATGACAACCTTATGGAGGCCAAGCTGCAAATCCGCCTCACAGACTGCAGTGCAGTAACCATTATTCTATTGATCAGCTTTGTCTCAGATGTTATGTGGCAAAAACATGGTAACCAGGATGACAGGCTTAAAAGATGTAAGCTATTCACAGAGCTATGGAGGAAAAAGAGGCTACAGGCATTTAGTGTCACTCAGTACATCTTTTGAAAGAAAATACAGTCTTTTGAATAAAGCAGAATGCCAGAAAAAAATGTGGCCGATCATAAAAGCATGGTACAAGATCTGAGTTTAAAGCCAAGTGCAGTAGAAAATAAATACTGAAAACAACCATCCAGGAAAATTCAGCACTTGTAGAGATGGCAAGAACAGATGTTTACTCCTTCTGGTATTTGTACAGGAATGGTGGCCTTTTACAGTTTTCTTGCAGAGTAGTTAATGACATCACAAGAACAGACAGAAAAAAGTGCAAAAACAAAAAATGAATTGTTATTAAACAGTGTTGAGGCAATGAAAAAGGTGTTTAGAAATAACACTAGGCAAAAAGTGCCCCATTGCATTACCACAGAAGGAAGATGCAAAAATCTTTTGACCTTAGAAAGTCTCAGTTCTGTTCAGATTCATCAATATTCCCATGGATGAACAGCTAAGAACCAGAACTGCTCCCCTAGGCTAATATGCCATCCTTGAGGTAGAGTTACATCAGTATGGAAGAACTGATTTAATAATAATGTCACACTTGGGAAAACACACATTTTGACTCCTGTATTTTGAACTATTGTTCAGAAGTGTTTGAGAAAGACATAGCAGTTGCTGGAACTAAACATGCAGCCATTGACATAGAGACAATTAGCAAGTGTGCCAGGATTAAATTAGAAATTGTGTGATAGGGTAACTCTAATTAACAGCTCTGGAGGAGGTGAGACAAATTATTTGTGGAATATTTGCAGAAATCAGCAATTAAATGCAAACAAATGAGTCTAAGAAATCATGTACTGTACCAAACAATGTAGAAAGTGGAGCTTTAGATAGGCAGTAACTGGTTTGCTGAATACTGACTAAGAAAGAGCTTTGAGAGTTACTACAGATAATTCCCGGAGGCCCTTAGCAAATTGTGCAGCTGAGAAAAAATGAATATAGAGGGTACTAATGCTCATCTGCTTTATAAGAAGAATAGAGTTTAAATGAGAATGTTGTAATTTACTAACTCTTACGCTGTAAAATATTGTGATATGCCCAGCCCTCAAAGCAAGCACCATTCCAATGAGTCCAGTGGGCCTTGTTAAAATAGTATGTTGTTATAAAATCACACCAGCCACAGAAATTACAATTTAAGATTGAAAAGCCTTACAGCCAGCTTTCCTGACCATTGACTCTGTAACCAATATGTAAAGTCATATTAGCAGTCTGAAGGTATGAACTGTTTACTTATTTATGAGTGTTACTCTTGTTCATTCACATCACTGTTATCTTCCCACTGCTCAGACATGAACAGTCTTTCTTTTGATCCCACCCCACTGTGAGCAATGCCTTGCATAGTAAAACATTCAGTATGTAAAGGAGAATCTTCATCAGTTATTAACAAGATTTCCATCACATTTTTCGTAGGGAAAATTGATTTACTCTTGAAAGCTTCAGTGTTCTAAGAGCTAAAGAAGCCAGACAAACAGATAAAACTCTCATCCTACATAACACTTTTTGTTTCCTCTAACAAAATTGATATGCAACTCCAAAATAAGACCTTTGGTTGACAAAAAAACACACTCATTGACCTCAAGTGCAGAATGCAGCACCAGTCCCATTCCTCTGGATCCCTGAGACATAGCTATGGCAGGTCAGTTTCTCTGAAAGTGATTTCAGTTTCAGTTGCACAGCTATACATATGCTTAGTTTTACATAGTGTCATCAGAAAACCCCTTGATACTGGCTTTTTGTTAGTCAATTGGTCCAAGTTAATCTTACTTGAGAAGTTGGTTGAAAAAAAATCATGACTGTCAAAGATTTTCTGAGACAGACTTCTTAGAGGAAAAAAAAAGAGGAAATAACTTTATATTAGCATAACCTGGAATGCTGATGCACTGTCTTTAATTGTCTCTAGTAAAATTATAATACATATTATATATTAGCATTGGACATACACAAAATTTAGGGATGTGAGAGTCAAGGTTACTTGAAGAACTGTAAACAAACCATTCAACTAGAAGTAATTAAATGGTTGTACATTATCATATGCATTTTTTCTACTACCCATTGAGAAACTCAGGTGGCAAGAACCCAAGAACTAGCTTCTGCCAGATTTCATGTAAACTTACGGGTTGTGACATTTTTTTCTTGAGGCATCTTTAACATTGCAGTCATATGTAAATTTCAAACAATTTCACAGTCTTTAAGAAGCACTTGGTTCCTGACACTAAAGAGAATTTTTGTCCTTTTCCGAAATAGTGGTTTATGGTGAATCATTTCAGAAATCTACACTGCGATTATGATTAGCTCTTTAACCTCTGAAAGGTGACTGACAACACACAGAATACACAAATCACAAGCAACAAGACATACTGTAAATTAAAGTCTTCCTCAGTCACTAACAGACTGTATTTCACGTATTTACAAGACCACATAGCCTGTTTCTGCACTGGCTCACTGAACGGCTCTTGGGTGCTTTCTCTGTCCTGGAGGATGACCAATGCAGAACAGCTTGCATCCACCAAATGATTATAGACTCTAAGAAACCATCCAAACTGTCTTCTGGGATTTGGTGTTTGGACCATGCTAGCTGCAAGAAATTGTTTGGATACGGAGGAATTCTTTATTTGGCCTATGCTGAAAGGATACTAAAGACAGTTCTAGAAATATAACAGTATAGGCAACTGGAAGTCATTAACCGTATAAAGGATTGCTCTACATACTAGCTCCAGCAACATTGGCTGATACTGTTTACTTTACTAGTATGTGCTGGTTTACGGTTGGATAGAGTTAAAGTTCTTCATAGTAGCTCATGTAGTATAATGTTTTGGATTTGTGATGAAAACAATGTTGATAGCACAGGGATGTTTTAACTGTGGATGAGCAGTGCTTACACAGCATCAAGGTGTTTTCTGCTCCTCATGCCTCTCACCAGTGAGTAGGCTGGGGATGCACAGGGAGTTGGGAGGGGACACAGCCAGGAGAGCTGACCCCAGCCAACCAAAGGGATATCCCACACTATATGATATCGTGCTCAGCAGTAAAAGCTGGGGTAAGAAGGGGGCAGCATTCAGAGTGATGGCATTTGTCTTCCCAAGTATCTATCACACATGATGGAGCTCTGCTTTTCTGGAGATGGTTGACTACCTGTCTGCCAGCGGGAACTGGTGAATGAATTCCTTGTTTGCTTTGCTTGCACGTGTGGCTTTTGCTTTACCTATTAAATTGTCTTTATCTCTGCCCAGAAGTTTTCTCCCTTTTACCCTTCCAATTCTCTCCCCCATCATGCTGTGGGAGTGGGCAAGCAGCTGTGTGGGGCTGAATTGCCTGCTGGGATTTAAAACACAACATAGTAGAAACACAGATTTACAGAAAAGATACACAGATTTTATTCAAGTACAAACCTTCATGATTTGAAGTGAGGTTTTGGTTAAAATTAAGCATGTGTATAAAACTTGCAACATTGGAATTTTGCCTTTGAAACTCCAAGTTTGTTGCTGCCATGGTAATTTTAAAAACTGGTTTAGTGTGACATCTTTTTACATGGCTTTGTACAATATATCCCGACCTCAGGATGCATACTACTCTATTAATATCCTAGTATAAAAAGAAGAAAGAAATGATTGACTGGTTGAAATTATGAATATTAAGAAATACTTTAAGTAAGTAAGTATTTCTATCAGGGCATTCAACAGTGTTTGCAGAATGGAAAGCCTAGAGATTTCACTTGGTCTGAGCTATACTAACAACCACTTAAACTCCTAAAGCTCCTGCACTGCTAGATACATCTATAAAAAGTAATCTCTTTGTTTATATTTTATCAGTAAATTTTCAATGAAACACTTGCCTCCTGAACACTATTCTACAGGCTTTACAATGCCACTGCTTCAGGAAAGTAGCACAGATCCAAAGCAAAGCATTCCCTTTCATTTAAGAGTTTGCACTGCTTTTAAAAATCTGCTTTTTTTTTCCTGCTACTTCTGATGCAGCTGTTCCCGCTCAGTTTCTTGACAACCACAGTGTCAGTCCACCTTGCTGCTGGCTGGGGAAAGGAGACAATTTAAGCAATCATGAGTCTTGAGCGCTGATGCGCAAAAGGTCCTCCACTTTCTGCCCAATGGGACATGGCAAGCAAGACAGGGTAATTAAGTGTAAGTGAAGGGCAGACGAAGAGAGCTGGACCTGAATGTTTCGGTTTCGATATTTTGTCAGAGGTTAGTTGAAGGTTGCTAACATCAGCCAAGATACAGAATGTGAAATGTATTGTCAGGAACTAAGCAGTAAAAAGGAACAATATGCTATTTTTCCACCTTTAATTTGTCGGCAGACAAGTACACTTACTAATCTGTCTGCAAAGCCATTGAAATTACTTGAGCAGCATGGTTACCTTTGCTGGTATTGCCTGCAGTTATCAGAAAAGGGTTTGCACAACTGTCTAAATCCATTATTAGAGTAGACAAAGGGTAGTTCACCTGCCTTTGAAGCATAAGGAGCTGGCCACAGCTGGAAATGGGATACCTGACTTAAAACACCTAAAAAATCCACCTGAAAATCAATGCCACTGTGATACATTGCAGCTTCAAAAAACTGTATGAAAGCATTGCAAAATGATTGTCTAATCAGTAATATCACCTGCCAAGCTTGAAAAAGACTGATGACTCTGATGTTCCTCTGCTTTGCTATAATTTACACAGCTCTGGTATCTTTCCCCTGTCTGAAGAATGACATGGTTTCAGAAACCATTAGATGTATAAGGATAACTCACTTAAAATGCCTGCAGTACTTGTGACATTTACACTAAGAAGTTTTGACACTCTTGAATGTATAATGGAAGTAGTCAAGCCAGCAGCACAAAAATCATTCCCATTTTCTACCATTGGTTGTGTGAGGCTTCCAATTCACACCATTTTAGCTGAGAACACCTATGTAAAATCTGATCAAAAAGATATGCTACAAAAGACTCTAATTGGTCTTAAATCAGCCATGACTGAGCATGCTGTAGACACATTTGCATCTATGTGAAGCAAGTGATGACAGATTTCACAAGAGTCAATGCAAGCATAGATTGAAGTGACTCCAGACACATATTCACTTTTTCAGGTTTATATTTATTTTAATTTTTAGATATTTTTTAGCTATTCCTCGACTACAAGAAAATCTACGCCTTTGGGTACATATACATGTTCTTTCATACCAAGCCTTAGTTCACCCAGCTTAAACCTCAGACTATAAAGCCTGTATTTACACCCTACCCAAGCCAGTGGCTGCCCTAAAGGAAAGCAGAAAAAAAAAGACAGCTAGAATAGGATGGGATAAGATAGATAAAATTTCAGTTGGAAGGGGCCTACAATGATCATCTAGTCCAACTGCCTGACCAATTCAGGGCTGACCAAAAGTTAAAGCATGTTATTTCCAATGCATCTTAAACACTGTCAGGCTTGGGGCATCAACCACCTCTCCAGGAAGACTGCTGCAGTGTTTCACCACCCTTTCAGTAAAGAAATGCTTCCTAATGTTGAGTCTAAACCTCCCCTGGTGAAGCTTTGAACCTTTCCCATGTATCCTGTCACTGGGTACCAGGTAGAAGGGATCAGAACCTCCCTCTCTGTTTCACCTCCTCAGGGAACTGGAGAGACCAATGAGGTCACCCCTCAGACTCCTTTTCTCCAAACTAGAAAAGCCCAAAGTTTTTAGCCACTCCTCATAGGGCATTCCTTCCAGCCCTTTCACCAGCTTTGTTGTCCTCCTCTGGACACATTCATTAAGGATCTTCACATCCCTCTTAAATTCTGGAGCCCAGAACTGCACACAGTGCTCAAGGTGAGGCCGCACCAACACTGAATACGGCAGGATAATCACCTCTCTTGACCGGCTGGTGATGCTGTGTTTGATGCGTCCCAGGATGTGGGTTGCCCTCTTGGCTGCCAGGGCTCACTGCTGACTCCTATTGAGCCCGCTGTCGACCAGCACCCCCAGATCCCTTTCTGCTGGGCTGCTCTCCAGCCACTCCTCTCCTAATTTACACTTGTGCCGTATTGCTCCATCCCAGATGCAGAATTTAGCATTTTTTATTGTATAACTTGTATATCTTCCTACAATATTCAAATGTTTGACCTTCCTTGTCAGAAAAAAATTATTTAATTTCAAATATTTTTAATAGCATAATATAGGGGAGGTTAATTAGTGCATTAAGCCATCTTTACCATTCGTGATCACGAGACGATCAGGAGATGATCTTCATAGAATCATAGAATTATTCAGGTTGGAAAAGACCCTTGGGATCATCAAGTCCAACCATCAACCCTACTCTACAAAGTTCTCCCCTACACCATATTCCCCAACACCACATCTAACCAACTCTTAAACACATTCAGGGATGGTGACTCAACCACCTCCCTGGGCTGCCTATTCCAGTGTTTGACCACTCTTTCTGTGGAGAATTTCTTCCTTACGTCCAGTCTAAACCTACCCTGTTGCAGCTTGAAGCCATTCCCTCTTGTTCTATTGCTAATTACCTGTGAGAAGAGACCAGCACCAATCTCTCCACAATGTCCTTTCAAGGTAGGAAGTGATGAGGTCTCCCCTCAGCCTCCTCTTCTTCAAACTGAACAGTCCCAGCTCCTTCAATCGCTCTTCATAAGATTTATTCTCCAGGCCCTTCATCAGCTTTGTTGCCCTCCTCTGCACTTGCTCCAGCACCTTGTTATCTCTCTTGTATTGAGGTGCACAAAACTGGACACAATACTCCAGGTGTGGCCTCACCAGTGCTGAGTACAGGGGGACAATCACCACCCTACTTCTGCTGGTCACACTATATACAAGCCAGGATACCATTGACTTTCTTGGCCACCTGGGCACACTGCTGGCTCATATTCAGCCGCTTGTCAATTAGGACACCCAGGTCCTTTTCCGCCACACTTCCCCAGGCCTGTAGCAATGCATAGGGTTGTTGTGGCCCAAGTGCTGGACCTGGCAGTTGGCCTTGTTAAAGCTCATACTGTTAACACTGGCCCATCGATCCAATCTATCCAAATCTCTCTGTCAAGCCTCCCTACCCTCATGCAGATCACACTTCCGCTTAACTTGGTATCATCTGCGAACTTACTGATGATACACTCTATGTCCTTAGCAAGATCATCAATAAAGATGTTAAACAGAAATGGTCGCAACACTGAGCCCAGAGGCCAGCTGGATTTAACTCCATTGACCACCACCCTTTGGGACCGTCCACCCAGACAGTGCTTGATCCAGCAGATCGTATGCCCATCCAGGCCACAAGCAGCCAGTTTTTCCATGAGAATTCTATGTCGAACAGTGTCAAATGCTTTTTGAAAGTCTAGGTAGACAATATCCACAGCCTTTCCCTCATCCAATAATCAGGTCCTCAAACACAGATAACTGTGGGACAAATAGTATACTAATCCATGAAACTAAAACATCAGCACAGAGTCTCCTTGCTCAAGTTATAGGCAAGAATGATTCACAATCTGATTTGATTTGCCCCACTGCAATGAATAAAGCAGGATTTCTTTTAAATAGCAGTTGGAATGCAAATGACTATTCACTTTTTATACACCATAGTTATCACCATAAATCAAGCAAAATCCTGAAATCCAAAATCCTTTTATGACCATACTTACAGAGGAGCCCAAAGCGATTAACAAGATTTCCTCCAACTTGAACCAAGTTTAAAACTGTACCCTTGAGGACAGAAAAAGCAGAGTCAATTTCCCCGGCTAAATATCAAGATTGAAAATGCGAGATTTATCACTGATCTCTGTATAAAAGACATACTCCTGAACACATTACTCCTGGGAGGCAGCTGCCACCCAACCACATAAAAATGTGGATTACACTGTCAATCAACTACTGCATGCTTAATGCATCTATAAAGATAGTAATCTCTGTCACAGTAGAGCTGAGGAACCCTTAGAGGTTTTTAAGAGGAAACAATGCAGAGAAGCTGATTACAGAAAGCTTTCTGCAGGAAAGAAACTCAGAAGGAGATACACATTCTAGAACTGTGCATTTGCTACCTAATTGCAAAAGACACTTAGAAACAAATCCTTTCAGAAGGTAAAGAATGGGACTTCAGCACAAGTTCAACTTTGCTATCAATACTGTGGGTAGACTCTTCTGCCCAGAGAAACTGTAAACAATTATACGTTTGTTAGACAAATACGCAGAGCCAAAGTCAACATTTCCAGAAACTAGGAAGGCATACCAGAGAGAAATTCACTTTATCTTCTTGTATTGTGGAACTCTTTCCCTAGCATCACAGATCACGCTCTGGACTGAACTGTTCTGGATGTTTAGCCTGTCCTACAGCCTTATACTAAGCTCTTGAGATGTTGTGGGTTATGAAAAATTTATAGCTGCATTTGAAGCCCAAATACTTTTGAGCTTGAACTCAATGAGAAGTGTCTGTAGTGTGGAGGAGGACAGAATCACCTTTTTTGTCCAGAATCACATTTTCTAGTCTATATTCTGGGAATGAAACTTTTGGCATCCCAATTTGCTTCTGCTTCTCATTAACTGTGTTAGCTTCTTTATTTCTGTTCCATACAACTCCAAATCTTGTTCAAGTGAAAAAGCAAAAATTCCATTTCATATATATCTAAAAAGAAGTGTCTCATATTTCCATCATTGGTCTTTTGTTAAATTATTTGGAAGGTGACTAAAATAGAAAGAAAAGTTACAGTTACAGTTACAGTTGTAAACAACTACTGACCATGAGCACATTTTTAAGGAAGACATGAGCTGAACACAAGAAATCTACCGTATAAATTGTTTGTTATAGAGCATTGCATGTAAGGAACACGATACAAACTCCTATTTTCTGCTATCTGACCAAGTAATTAGATTTTTACATCCCATTACTTGTGTCAACAATAAATCCCTGGTTAAAACTGTGCCATGTTAATCACCTTTCAGAAGTCACACATCATTTTAAAACATGTAAAAACCATGATGAAAAGCAATTTTATAGCAAAAGTAAATGTGAATTTGCTATCCCAAAACACATAACATATGACAGTAAACAGATCACTTTACAAATCTCTTCACAGAATGTTTCAGGTAGAAAACAGAATACTTGACACTGTATTAAGAACCTATGCAATTACTGCTTAGTTTTGTGATAGGTAGAGGTCGGAAAACATTTTAAAACTTCATAATTAAATCATTTTTCAGTATAGAAAAGGTAACGAATCCGTAACAGAGGCATGGATTTGAATATTCCTTGTTATTTTGCATGATCAAAAATTGTGAGAGATCTGAAAATACATAGCTGTGCAAACAGATATTTATTCTCACTATGACTGGTTAAAAAAGGAAGGTGAAGCTTATCAGAAAGAACAGGAATTCTTAACTTAGAAATTATTTCAGGCTTAAAAGGTGACACAATCAAGACTGACAGGAACCTCCAGGCATTACTTCATAAAATGCTTATATTTAACCAACCTTTTGCAAAAAGTTAAAAATGAACAACATTGGGGTGGAAATTGCCCTTTAAACGAATGGTGTAGTACAGGTATATCCCAGGGCAAAATTTGCTGGATGACGCATAAGTTATACAGAAACTCCTCAGCACCATTTGCAACCAGTGTCTATTTCAGTTCTCCTCTAGCATGGGTTGAAATACTGATCACCTCATAAAATGGCCATGTTTACTTGAAGGCAAAAAGTGAATGTCTATGGGAAGCACAAGGGAAATTGAAAATCAACACCTGGAGCATGAGGCCAATATTGGTGACCCAGATGAAAATGAAATGACTATAAAACCTTTTCCCCTTTCTGCAATGCTTTACAAAATTGTGTGGGGAAAAAAAAACAACAACCTAATACAGTAGTGCATCATTTACATATTAAAATCTGTTTATACATCAACATATGAACAGAATAAAATACCTTAATTTTGTGGAACTTTCTGCAAATTCTTCCAGCATATTTCTAGTTAAAATGAATAAACATGCACTCTTACAGTAATTTCATAGATAGAATAGCAGTGATTCCATTCTGAGAGAGAATATTACATCATCAGTGAAATATCAGTCTTCTAGGAAGAATAATATAAGCATCAAAATCTCTTGGTAAAGCAGAATAAATCTTCTTTCCATAGGCTAAATAAGCATTAAAAAGAAAATAATGCCTCCACAAGGTTCTTCCATTAAAAAATAAGTTTGATATTTTTGTAGAGTTGATTGGAAAGCAAAAACAATCATGTGCTGCTGAGGGTGATTTATGATGCAGTGTTGGTAAACTGGTTGTTATCTCCAGCACAAGAAAACAAGTAGAGAAAAATTCCCTTTTTTAAAAAAGCACCCTTTTAAATACCTGGCAATCTGATAGGTTATAAGGTTAGAAATGTTTTATTTTTTTCATCTGTATTTTAATAAAAATGAAATAACAAAATAATTCTTAAAAAAACCCCTATCCCTTTGGATGCAAAAGACTAAAAAAGCTATATAGATGTGAAGTTGAACATAAATTAAAGTGCATGTGTTAAATTGTCACCATGGATCTTTCAGTACCATTGAACACTGTCAATATCACTTTTCACAGTGTCACTTTTTTTTACCACAGTTCCATTTTGCCACGAGTGAAACAGGCAGTCTGGTACAATGGTATGAAAAAGGCAGTGATACCCTGCCTGCTAAACAATGACCAGAGAACTGGCAGAGCCATTGTTGGTTGCTTAACTTCCGTGCAGTACTATACATTGCCTCTCCTCCTCTGCTACATGCACCATTTCCAAACTAATAACAGAACTGGTCTTAGTGGTAAAACCGCCTAAGTATCAGGGAGGTTCTTGCACTTTTCTGTCATTCACAACTTAAAACATACAAGAATTGATAATCTTTACTTTTTTATAAAAGTATTGTTTGTTTGTATAACCAAATTCAGAGATACAACCCATGGCTTACGCTATGAACATTTCCAAGAACTTTAAAGTTTCATTCAGGTTCCCTGAGTACTTAAGTTATGTTTTTCCAAATGCCAAGAAGCATTTCAGTCCTGTGTGGGCTGGCTGCTCAGCTGACATCTCAGGCTTAGGACCATTTTGGATCCATCAATCATGTGTTTTCAATGGGACTCTCATGAGTGACAACACTCTGAACTCTGCCTGCCAGAACAAGATTTACCTAAAACCCTGTGGTGTTAAACAGGACTTAACAGGACTTAAACAGGAGTTGCTGCACCATAGCATACAAGTCTGGTGGTTGGAACCAGGAGCTAGCATACTGAAGTTTTATTTCCAACTCTGCCTGAGACTTTAAAATCCCCATTTCACACCTTCCAAAAATGCCTCAAACCCTGGTTTACAGACCAAGGGAAAAAGGAGAGCCAGGTTTCCCTGCACCACTTCTACTGAAGCTGTTTCCTTCTGATTAGAATAACAGAAGAATTAAAAGATCAAAGAAATAGGATTTTTCTCAAGCCTATTGATTAGATCACTTAATAGGAATAGAGAGATCTGAGGTTGGTCTCTTCTTCTGAGGCTATTGTCATCTTTGCAATAAACAGTGATGAGATCGAAAGGAATAAATATTGAAGGAATATAGGAAGGCAAGAGTCATTGAATCCAGTCCCCCTCTACTGCAGCCAATCCCACCATATATCTATCATATAAAGACCCAGGTGTTTACCAACACAAGGCATCAGTCAAAATCATAACCAAGATTGCAGAGTATAGTCATTAAACTTTTCAGAGTTCATTTTAGAAGTCACATAAAAAGAAATAAGCAGCACCAGACAAACTGTGTATGTAGGAACAGAACAGAAAAGTTTAAACTGAAGTCACTTATTTCTTCTGATGTGGATAACTCACCTGATACCACTGAGCAGTTCAGAAAAAGTCCCGTACTTGCACTACTGGCAGGAATCAATTCAGACTGCAATAAAAAATATCTGTTTGGCCATAGTAAATCTATGTGGTATATGCCTCTTTAATAATATTTTGGAGATTTCTGTCTCTGTGAAGCAATGAAGAGTTCAGGCAAAAATCCAGCTATACGAAACAAAGTCCACTTAATCAGGTATACATGGGCATAATTAATTGTTTCTCACGTAGTAATAATCCACAATATATTACTTCTTGTACAGGCATTTCAAACAGTGTTTATGTATACAGGCTTTTATATGCACATAAAATATACTATCATCATGTAAGTAAACATGAAAGATGATCCCTTATATGCAGCGGTATTCTGTAGCATATGAGGGCATGGACCTGGCCGGTGATGCAACCAGAATCGTTTATCGAAAATCATGTCATTTCAGTGTTGTCTCTGTTTAGAAAATTCAAAACAAAAGCGGCTTTCCACAGTTGTTCCTGTGGTGGATCTTCCAGACTCCCCCGCTTTTGTTTAATTAGCAATTGCTTTAGCGTTTGATGGGCACACTCAACGATCGCCTACCCTGTAGGGGAGTGTGGAATTCCAGTGATGTGGCGAATGGCCCATTCCTGTAAAAAAAGTTGTGTGGTTTCAGATACATACGCAGGGCCATTGTCAGTCTTGATGGTTTCTGGTATACCCATAGCAGCGATGGCTGCCAGCCAGTGTCGTTGGACATCTCGACTCTTTTCTCCTGTATGTGCAGTGGCAAAGATATAATTAGAAAAAAAGTATCAACAGTGACATGTACATACTTAAAGTGAACAAATTCTCCGAAACGTGTAACATCCGTTTGCCAGATTTGCAGTGGTGAGGTGCCACGTGGGTTAACTCCCAATTGTGGCAATGGGGCTATAGATCTGAATTCAGGGCATGGTGCTTGGTCAGTGGTCAGCGGTCAGCTGAAATTGCTTTTGTAGTGCCTTCCTGTTTTGGTGAATGAAGTTATGTGAGAGCTGTGCTTGTTGAAATAATTATGGTGTGGCGAGGGCGACTGTGGCTTTGTCAGCAGCACGGTTGCCCTCGGCTAGGGGTCCTGGCAGAGAGGTGTGTGACTGTATATGTGTGACATAATAGGGTAATTTACGGTAGGAAACATAATGCCATATTTTTTTAAGTTGTCCGAATAACTCTGGGTTGTTAACTTCCTTTAGGAAAGCGCCTTCTATACGCTGAACAATTCCTGTAACATATAAATAATCAGTTATGATATTGAGATTTACATCAGAAAAAAGGTGAAAAGCACGCGCAACAGCTGCAAGCTCAACAACTTGGGGCGATCCATCGACACGTTTTGTATCTTGGTTCCTAACAATTTTTGCAGATCATTGAGAGTCTTTATTTGTAATGCCAGCTTCAGTGCTTGTGGCTGAATGGTGTGAGTTGTAACTTTCAATCCTGGGTATTTCCAGGGTGGGTCACGTTGGACCTGTTCCTCAGGTATCTGCAAGGGTGCTCCTAGGACAGCAAGGCAGACTTGGCAGACGACTGTCTGCAGGTCTTTGTCTTTTTACAATGGGGCCAGTCGTTCTTGTACTAAGTCATGCAAATGCAGCAGTTTGTGCTTTTGAGCAGCCCCCACCACGAGCTGCGCTGACGATGCATCAGCCAAAAAACTCACTCCATGAGTTGCCGTGCTGATATCTCGGCAGCCTTTTAGCAACACTTTACGGTAATCAGCATTAGCATTTTCGAACGCTAATTGTTTCGTGAGAATATCACGAGCTGCTGCACAGTTGTCTACTTGTGTCTCTATTGCATTTTGGAGCCGACCAAGGAACTCTATATAGGGTTCTCCAGGCGCTTGTGTGATAGCAGCAAAGGAAGCTTCTGGAGCGGCTGTATCAGGTACCCGTCTCACGGCGCGCAGTTCAATGTCTTTTACTCGCCCAAAACACTGTCCATCTGGGCTTGCACTTCGGGAGTAGCCCGAGCCCCTCACCGACGAGCTCATTCACACCAATATGATTTAAATTGCCCGTTACGTTATCCAGCGCTTTAGCAGTCGCGAAATCACGGTACTCGGTCACCAATACAGCACATTGTGAAATCACAAGCAACAAGAGCTTCCAGTCATGAGAAGTCATAACATATCCGTCACCAATGATCACCAATAAGCTAAAGCTATATGTCGATTAAAAACCATAGTCCTTTACCGATTTTCTCAATTCCTTTACCGGATCATAAGGTAGAGATTCGCAGCAGGACTGCTGGCCACCTTCGACAAGTCACAGGGAAAGGCTGTAGCAATTCTGTGTCTCCCTGGGCTAGAGCTTCTTTTCTACATTGTTCCAGATCACCATAACACAGTCGGCGCAACGCCCCCAACCGCCCCCCTCGGTTCGTCATCAGGGGGTACAGCTTCGGCTTCTTTTCAAGGTTCACAGGACCAGGGTCAAAAGGATGGTCCGCCCCGGGGTCTAATTTTTGCGCCGCAGCGTTACCGGGAGGTGGCAGTGGTAGAGCAGAGGAGCGCTCTGGGTGTTCAGGGGCATCAGTTTTTGCCTCTTTTCTAATCTGTGCCAAGGCTTCTGACACCTGACCCCACACTGGCACATGTTCGGCGGCTGCTGGATCTGTTCCTGTGGCCGCCTTCCAAAGTCCAGTTCCCATCCTGTCCCACACACCCCCGTCAACGGTGCTGGTCTTAGGAAAGTCCGGGACATTTTTTCGTACCCAGTCTAAGAAAATTAGTAAAGACAGGGTAGGTACAGATCGATTCTGAATTTTTAAAAAACACTGTAGTACTTCTAGATTCATTGGCTGCTCTCTCGGCAGAGTGTTCCCCACAGTTCCCGATCGCTCACCTCTGTTCTGCAGAAGGCGATGGGCCGGCGGGGAAGTCTCTCCTGGAGGCAATCCCTGGTTCCATCGGGCTGCGCTACCGCTCCGGACGGCTTTCAGTCTCCTGATTAATGCCCAACGTTGGGCGACATTTGTAGCGTATGAGGTCACGGACCCCGTCCGGTGACGCAACCAGAATCGTTTCTCATAACCAACAGGCAGCTTATATAGTACCAAGCCATCTTCTTTCCCAACCGACGGGCCCCTGCCACCCCCAACTGCCAGGCGGGCGGAATTCCCCTCCATCGGTCAGGGGCGCCAGGCATTGTTTACAGGTCGTCTGGAGATGCTCATGGGCCATCCTCTGCCAGTGTTCCTGCTGCTTCTTCTGGTCTCTGCTTCTTCCACAATCCAGTTAACATCCTGTTCTCCCACAGTATTCAAACAACATGTGGAACTTTCATTGCTGTATGGATTTCTTGAGATGCCTTATATCTTTTAAGGTAATATTCTTGATCAGCGTATGCCACTCTTTCTTTAATTGTTTCTTCATCAGTGAGTACATCCTGTGTGTGGTTCTGTCAAGTGAACTGGTGGAAACAAAACTATTATTTTTGTATCTATATAAAACTGCTTCAAGTATACAAGAAAGCTGCCCTGTGAACTGATAAACTTGTCTCCTAATACTAATTAGGTATTTTAGGTGGGAAGTGTAGATATAGACAGGTGGGTAGTTAATTGTTAACCAATGCACAGGGTATGGGTTGTTGTCATTTATTTCACAATCTGATTGGGAACAAAAGGAAGCAGGCAATCTAACAGGAACAGAAAGGATGCTTTTTGACACGGAAGATAACAGCATTCGCTTTGATAAAGATTATGGTTAATTTTTTGTGTGCTTGCAAACTTTGCTTTCTAGTCTTCTAACTTTCCATTTGTCTGCCAACTGATGGCTCTGTGCGTGGCATGAAATAGTTTTATAATTCTTCAGAAACCTCATATGAACCCTTCATTCCAGCTCCAAGTGTAGCATTGATCATTTTAGCAGAATGCAAATGTGAGGAATTCTATCCTCTTGACTAACAATCTGCTCACTTGAAATGCTAAATTAGGATGCCACTCTTCCTATCTCTTGACAGCAGTAACCATTATTTACTTAGAAGTAGGTCTTCTTCTGGACGACTTGAAAACCACTTGCCTCTGCTGACTAGACAGGAAACTTTGACACTTAATCTAGGGTGACTGCTTCTCTAGACCTCTAAAATTTAGGGAAAAAATCGGCTCTTAAATTAGATAAGATTCATTCTGTCTCCTACTTTGAAAAAAAAATATTGAGAGAGCAAAGTAGTGGCAGAGCATCAGCTACATTTTCTACACCCAAGGGTGATGAAAAAATCAAAAAAGGAGATTAATAAGAACACATTTTTGCCTAACAGCAATGCAAATAATCGAGGAGATGACTAAGAACATCCCAGCACAGGCTAAATTTAACTACTTTGTACATATATTTTTACTGTATTTTTATTTTTGCACATGGAACAAGGTGTGATGTGACTAAAAAACCACAGTTAGACATTTTTATTTTGAAATATGAATAGTAAATTCTATTCTCCATGGTTTCTTGTCCCTTTTCCACCACATTATGCCTCTTCTACTCCAATTTGTTTGAAGAACAGGAAATGTGCAGTGTTAAATTTCTTGTAAGTTTTACCCTTATACAAAAGAAACCTTTTGCACTAAAAAAAATTCTGTCAACTGAATCAAAAGGAAATGCACTTAAAACACTCTGAAGTTTACATTCAGTTAGACACAAAAAAGCTAATGTTCCATTACAGTGTGTGTTCACCATAAATTTCACGTAAGAATCTGGAAAGTAAGACTTCCGGTTCTTCTGTTTTGTGAAAAAAAGGGCATTCGCTGAAGATTTGAGCTGGTAATATGAGGGCTGGGAAAGCAAACTTGCTTTCTTTAAAAAATTATGGACATGAGACCTCATGATTAATCCTGGCATAAGTCTAGGAGGGAAAGATTGCTATTTATTCTGCCAGTTACCATTCTCTGCACTTTTATGTAGAAACTAGAACATTTATAAAAGGGTTGATTTCTTTAATAATCAGACAAGGTAACTAATTTGCAGCTGTTAAATTTAGTAGGACAGAGTTATAATTAGATAATAGCTCAATGTAACCTTTTTCACTTTAGAATTGAATATGTTTAAAGACTTGAAGAGGAAATTTGAATACTATGCCATTATTCCTATTTTTTCACCGTTGTGACACAAATGTTGACAAGTTTCTCACAAATTTATAATTAGAAATCCCCAAGCACTAAGTCTGAATAATCCTGAAGAAACAGAACAGAAGGTTTTCCAAGAACTGGTGTTCCTTAGAAACTGCCCTGTCCTATAGTATATCTGCAGATATCCACATATCCATATTTACAAAACATTATTAACACTACAAATATTGTTTTGAAGTTATCCATTTGGTTGGTAATTTGCTTCAACTGGCTTCAAAATCAGCACTGAATCAATGGCTGGTGGTATAATGGACAAAAATGACCTGCATAAGCCAATTTGACTGCCATCATCGCTTTGTGAATGTAATTGTTCTTATTTTGTCATAATTATAGTCTAGAGAAATAAGAATTAAGTACTATTATTGCAGAGATATTGCATGGCAATGCTAATAAAGTGGATCTCTTGATGTATTTTAAATTTTTATTGAAGCATATTAGGAAAGAAGAAAGGCCACTTATTCTGAAGAGAAGTTCAATAATTTAAATGTCAATATGATAGCTATCTTTACTGAGCATCAGAGTTTACTATTCCTCAACATGAGAAGAAGCAGCTCACAGATCTTATTGCAACTGAAATGACAGACACTTCTTCATTTTATGATCTCAAGGTTCTCTTTTGCAAGAACGAGAAATGGCAGCTAGAGAGGATGTCAGCGTGTGTCCCAGAAATCTTTATTCTAGCCTCAAGTGCTGTACATTTTTGTCAGATTCAAGATACCAAATCATACCTTGATTAGGCACATCTCCTCTTGGGAAATACCACACCGTTTCATACAATTATTTCTGGGTTAACCAATGCAAGATCCTTCTGTTGTATTATTCAAGTTATAAAATAAAGACAGTGCTGAATATTATTCTACAATAAATCTCAAAACAGTGAAAATGGGTCTCTTCAAACTGAGACAGAAAACTTTTAAAACCTAATTGGTGTGTAGATTATTCATGTTACAGAGAAGTTAGGGTCTGAAGATTTCATTACTGGTAATATTTGGGAGTAGCAAAAAGTCTTATTCTTTTTGGAATGTTTACTTAATAATGATAATGTAATTCATAAAATGAAATCAGAATAGCTAGTGGTTTGTTTTTAACTTTTTGTATTATATTTTGAAATAAAAACTGACATAGTGACAGTCTGTCATGATTTTTGTGCCCTGGCTAAGTTCCTCTGTTACAGTAGCAGACAATGGACATAAAGTTTTATGCTTCAATCTTCTCATGCTGTGACACATTGCTAATATGTCACAGTTATATTTTACTTTATGAACCGCTTATTTGTCTATTCTTTTATTGCACTGTGAGGGAACATACTTAGTTTTGTCTTGACTGCCATTTAGTTTCTAAATGGAAATCGGAATATTACACATCAGGCCTCTCCAGGGTGAGAGGGAGGGCATACCACTCCAAGGAGCAAAATGCAGACATACTGCATGAAACTTCAGTGTATAGAAAAAGAAACCCTTTCTTAAAGCTCTCTTTGCTTTCCAATACCCAACATTCACTTAATAAGATTAGGCAATGCTACTTGTAAGAGTAACAACAGTAACTACAATAATAATAATAGGGATGAAGATCATAATGACACTAATAATAGTAGTTTTCCTTCAAATGCAACAGTCTGTATAAAGTTTCATGCACATTCTTCTGAAGATGTTGGGATTAGAACCTTGTCAGTGGCAATGAACACCAAGCATGAAAGAATTTGACCTAATTTGTTATGTTGTTTGGGGTTTGGGGTTTTTTTTTCATAATATAATATGGCTTCAAGTGCAACAGGACCTGGAAGAATAACCCTACAAACATTAAGCAGCTATGCCAAGGGCTTGAAAACATACATATGGTTAACTGTTCATGTGAATAGCATAGTATCTTCTAACAGGACGGTGAAAGCCCTTAAATATAAACATATAGATAAATGTTTTCAGAATTCATGCCCAGTTAAGAAAGATGCAAATAAACTATGCGAAATACAATGGCTGGAGGTCACAACACATGTGAATGGATGGGATGATATAGTTCACAAACCAGCTGTCCTGGTTTGAGGTAAACCAGAACTAATTTCCTGTTCAGTAGTTTTACTTTTTAGCTAAACCTCTTCTAACTAACTGAAGTCTGAAATTAACTGCATATTGTGCAGAAACTGTTCACTCTCAGAGCGATAAGACCTGCTTAGACTAAGGAATGGTATGAAGAGTGGCTTTTGCTTATATTTATGGCTATAACAACCAAGGTCAGCTAATTTTGTTATTTGCCTCATTGAAGTGTCAGAAGCAGAAAAGCGTAAAGGGGTCGCACCTGTGGGGAGGAACAGACAGGACAGGTGACCCAAAACTGACCAACAGGGTATTCCATCCCATCTGCATCATGTTCAGTATAAAAGCTGAAGGATCAAAGGGTGAGTTCCTCTCTCTTCAATGGTCGGCATCCAAGGAAGACTGTCTGTCTGTCTTTCTTTGATCCAGATCTGTGCATTCCTGATTTCAGATCTGGAATCCAGCTCCCATCCATTGTTGAGTCCAGTCTGGAACTTTCCCTGTGCCTGCTGGTGGTGTGATTGTCATCCTGGGAGTGTGGTACAATTTTGTACATATTTCATTATTTTTTAATTATTGTTATTTATTAATTTATTGATATTTTCAATAGTGTAGTTTAGTTTTTTTCCTAAACACTTAAATCTCTTCATGTCTCACTTTCCTCTCTTTGTAGAGAGAGATGGGGGGAGAGCACCAGTCTGGCCCAAACCATGATACGAGCTATCCATTCAATGCATAGGCATGCACTTATTTTTAAAAAGTTTAAAGAAACAAAAGTTATAATTACATACATAATTCTTGCTGCAGCACAAGTGATGCATATTCATGGAAGAGGTAAAAAGCAAGAATGTTCTTCCTAGGGTGCTAATTTATATAGAATGCTGTGCTGGTTATTACATTAAGGCAGAATGTATCCTTTCTAACAGCCTGTTATACAAGTGCATGCATAATGCCTGAGATTACAGACAGAGTCAAAGATTAAAGAATGTACTAACACAGTTTCATTACACTGAATATCAAAATATTAGCAACAAAAATAAACAGCTGGGGAAGAAGGAATGCCAAACTTATAAAACCCAAAGTGGCAAGCACTCCATTTAGAGATTAATCTTTTAAAAAAGAGATGTCAATAAAAAGCATCATTAGAACTAAGCCCCATTAGCAGTTGTCATCTGTCCTTTGTTCTGAAGCTGGACTGGTCCCAGAGTCTCCAGAAAACAAGAGAAAATTTATGGTGAGGCCCTGAATCACATGGGTTGGTGAATAACACCATTCATTTCAAACTTTTCTTTCTCATCTTTATCACAATTCCCATGCAGCACTCATGACAAAGACACTTTACTGAGTCTCTCCTGAGGGCGTATGGAGAAAGTCAGCCTACCTGACAATCACCAGCTTTCTACATGCCAAAACTTTCTGATTAACTGTGATTTTGTTTCCATGTTTTCAGACAAGAGTTACAACATTTCACCAGAATGTGCTGATTTCACCAGAATTTTCTTCCTGAGGTGATTTTATAGGGATCCAGTAAGGAATGGAAGGCAAACAGCAAGACAAAAACTTTTAGCCTTTTCCTGAAATCATAGGGGACCTCATTGAATCTTTTTGTCCATGCCAAAAGCTCTCTGAAACAAACCTACACTGAATCAAAAAGTAGAAAAAACTTAACTTGTGCACGTTGCTTATCACTAGGCTACATGTATACACATTACAAACTGTCAAGAATTTTTAAAGACATTTAAAAATAAAATCTCTTTCATTTGTAGAAGAGAACAGAAACTCTGTGCCTTACAAACCACTGCAAAAACAATTGTCTTCACGTAAACTGAATTTAAAATCAACAATAAACATCATTTCTAGTGTCTCCATTTCCAATTGCTTCCCACTTTGAATGTTGACTTTTCCAAAGCTTCTCTCTTTAAACATTGTGGGTTTGTAACCATTATTCTTCAACCCAGACTATTTGTTATTATTTTTATAGCTGACAGAAAAATTCATTACAAGTAATATTTGTTGTTTTGCCAGGTTTTTGCATAGTAAACCATTTACAAACAGAATCTGGCATTTTTTATTTTTATTATTATTTTTTATTTTCATTGGTAGTTTGTTATCATTAGCTGAAGGCTTGCCTAAATAATTTTCAGACTATGGTTTATTAGTAAATTATTTATTCTGGCTGTTCTGTTTTCTTTTTTTGCAATTTCTGCTGTTTGCTTGTTCACTCAAGTCAGATGGTATATGAGTAACTGAGCATTTTTAAATAGGAAAATGATGAAAAGCAAATGCCAAATAATGCACCTGTGGGATGACTTTTCATGCTAAATTTTATGAAATATTTTGATTCACTATATTTTTCATGAATTCCCAGTAGCCATAGAAATGCTTGCAAAACAAACAAATAAATAAATAAAACCACCTGCACATCAGGGAACCAAATTCAGTGCTTTATTGTGTCAACAGCTCTCAAAGCATGCAATCAATTCTGTGCAAACTAAACTTATAGCCAAATTTGTTATATATGTGTAAATTGATGATATTCTACTGATAGAATGAGACTAGAAAAATGTCTAGTGCTTTTCCATGTTAGATATACCAGTTACAAAGCACACAAAGACTATAATGTTAAGGGGAAGGCAATCTGTTATAAGAGGAAGTTAAAGCAACTGTACTAAGAAAAAAGGTTAGAGAAAACTGACTATAATTTACAGAGTTCATTATTATTAACCAGTTACCTTTCCAGTTACCTACCAGATCTCTTTATGGATATAAGTTTGTTAGCCTTTCAAGAATCTAACATATCTTTATATTAATTCCTATGCATAATCCACATAATGTCATTTATCTTTTACTATTGGTGGACAAAAATGAAAAAAACTATTTAGTCTAAAGTCAGTGATATGTAAGTACTTATATTTTCTTATGCCTGTATGCTTTAAGTTGTTTTTTGGTTTGTTTTTTTTTTATGTATTTACTTTTTTACAGTCATGAGTTTGAATAACAACTCCCAAAATCGAGAATTGAGAGGGAAAATACTGATTTGAATGAAACCTTACCTAAATCTCAAATCTAGACATGACATATATAACAAAATTAACAATACTCATAAGTATTAATGGACAGTCCCAAGATGTGCAGTAATTACCTGACAGATCCGGGTTCTGATTTTGCAGTGCATATCTATTTCTTATTAACAGCACAGTAGTGATTAGTTCACACCTGATTCATTCTATCCTATATGCTTGGGGATTTTTAGTTCTTATCTACTAGAATAATAAAAGTTTGCCCGTGTGACTCAAGTAGGCAGAAAGGTGACAAGTCTCCTGTTTTATCAAGAAGATCCCTCCAAAGCCTCAAAATGCACAGACTTTGCCTTTATACATATTTTTAGGAGGTGGAGAGAGAGGTTTGCCCTTCAGAGACAAACTCTTTCTGTGATATCCTTAGGATAAGCCTATCAGTCTCATACCTTCAAGTACAAACTCAGAACCTTTCCCCTCAGCACGCTTGAGCTGCTTTCACTTGTTTCTGATGGAATTGGTTTCTGTATAGAAGGAGACTTCCCTTGTGTTTATATCCTAAAGTCCTTTGAGCCTGGCTCTGAAAGCTTATGTTATTGTTCTTCCTCCTGACATCCCCAGGACAAACACATTGCAGAACCTAGATTTATTTTTAAGCTTTTCCTCTTTGTTATTTAGTGCCTTGTTATCTTTCAGTAACACATTTTGTGTTTTATCTGCTTAGCTTAATTTCCACCTCCATACTGTTATTTATGTGTCATGTTTAATCAGTTGTGTTTCCATCCCATCTGTACATTGGTTTAGAGTGTTTATTTGGACATGAGATTATTTAGCATTCTACTATATATGATACTGACACAGAAGTACCTTGCAGCTCTTTTAAACTAATGTTAACATATTCTGTGAGGGCTCTTAAGAATTCTTTAGTTGACTCTATTATTTTTTTCTCCAGAGGGAAGGGGGAAAAGTGCAGTTTTAATTCATTCTATTTGACATACTGCTGCAGGAAACCTCTCAGACTTCAGAAATACAGATTAATTTGGGTTGTTCTACTCGTTGGGTTTGACTTTTAAGCATTAGAATAATCTTGTAATCTTCCTAACCTTCTTATTTCTAAAAGAGTAATACGTCAGGTAATAAGTCAGTCCAAAAAGGAAAAGCAGCAATTGCAAGCATATTCAGTCTTTTTTCCCATGTAAAAAAAATGAGAAACTATTGAAAATCCCGAAGTCAGGAAGGAGGACTACAAAACAATTAGTGAGATCGAAGGAATCTCACAGGGTTGCTGTCCTTGCCTCCAAGGACTCCAAAGTCTATAGTCCCTTGAAAGGGTGCTAGACCCTGTAATTTCAGCAAATTTTGACACAGCACAGGTGATATACAGGTTTAATTTACTTCTGCTAATAAGGAGTAATATGGTGGTTACAATCATAGTTTAAAAACTAATTATTCTCAGAGGGAGATGGATTTGTTGAGTACAGCAATAAAGCATCATGATGTCTAGTTTGTAAGATGTCAAAGTGAACCTTACAGAAAGTAGGCTGTATGACAGAGAATCGATAAAAGAAATTCACCGGTGCTTAGTAAGAGCTAAGCAGCAGTATTCCACTTACGCCTGCCAAATGGCCTGTCAGGTCACCTTGAGCAAGGCGCCTTCATGGGCTGGGCTTAAAAAACTGCCTGGGGATGGTACTCAAGTCTCCTACACCTATGACAAAAAATGACTTTTTCAAAAGATATCAACATCCCTTTGGGAAACCCAAGAGAAGACACTAGAGTTTTAAAACTTGCTGGAATACAACAATTCTCATTCAGCATCTAAATTACTCAACTGTTTTAAAATAGTGTTGCACTTTTGTGTCTAAACTGAATGATTCTGAATATTCTGAAACTTCTGCCAGAGTAGCAGAAGGCAAAGACAGGGACTGGGAGAATGAGAACCTTCCACTGTAGGAGAAGACCAGGTTTGAGACCATCTGAGGAACCTGAAGGTGCACAGGGGGGTGCAGACATGTTGACGTGCATCCAACAATCTTGAGGGAACTGGTGGATGAAGTTACTAAGCCATTATCTGTCATACTTGAGAATATGTGACAGTCTGGTGAAATTCCCATTGACTGGAAAAAAGGAAACATAACCCCCATTTTTAAAAAGGGGAAAAAGGAAGACCCAGGGAATTACAGGCTGATCAGACTCCAGTCAGTCTATGCTAAGGTACATGGAAAATAGGGAGGTGATCAGTGACAGCCAATATGGCTTCATTAAGGGCAAATTGTGCCTGACAAATTTGATGGCCTTCTATGACAGCATTACAGAATTGGTGGCTAGGACAAGAGCAACTGACATCAACTACCTGGACTTGCACAAAGCATTTGACGCTGCCCCACATGACATCCTCATCTCTAAGTTGGAGACACATGGATTTAATGGATGGACCACGCAGTGGATAAGGAATTGGCTGGATGGCTGCACTCAAAGAGTTGCTGTCAGCAGTTCACTGTTCAAGTGGCAAGGAGTGACAAGTGGAGCTCCTCGGGGGTCAGTACTGGGACCAGTGCTGTGTAACATCTTTCTTGGTGACATGAACAGTGGGGTTGAGTGCACCCTCAGCAAATTTGCAGATGACACCAAGCTGTGTTCTGCAGTTGACAAGCTGGAAGGAAGGGATGTCATCCAGGACTTGAGAGGCTTGAAAGGTGGGTCTGCATAAACCTCATGAAACTCAAGGGGGCCAAGTGCAAGTTCCTGCACCCAGGTCACAGCAATCCCAAGCACAAATACAGTTTGGGTGGAGAATGGATTGAGGGCAGCCCTGAGGAGAAGGACTTGGGGGTGTTGATGGATGAAAAGCTCAACATGAGCTGGCAATGTGCACTGGCAGCCCAGAAATCCAACGGCATCCTGGCCTGCATCAAAAGAAGAGTGGCCAGCAGGTAAGGGAGGTGATTCTGCCCCACTACTCTGCTCTTGTGAGACCTCACCTGGAGTCCTGCGTCCAGTGCTGGGCCCTTCAACATAAGAAGAACATGAACCTGTTGGAGCAGGTCCAGAGGAGGGCCATGGAGATGATTAGAATGCTGAAGGACATCTCCTATGAAGACAGGCTGAGAGAGTTGGGGTTGTTCAGCCTGGAGAGGAGATGGCTCCAGAGAGACATTATAGCAACCCTTCAGTACTTCAAGGGGGCCAACAAGAAAGATGGGAAGGGACTTTTTTTCAGGGAGTGATAGGACAAGGGACAAGTTTTAAACTGAAAGAGGACAGATTTAGATGATATACTAGGAAGAAATTCTTTACTGTGAGGGTGGTGAGACACTGGAACAGGTTGCCCAGGGAAGTTGCGGATGCCCCATCCCTGGAGGTGTTCAAGGCCAGGCTGGATGGGGCTTTGAGCAACCTGCTCTAGTGGAAGATGTCCCTTCCCATGCAGAGGGGTTGGAACTAGATGATCTCTAAGGTTCCTTCCAACTCTAACAGTTCTATGATCCTATGAATATCAGCCCTTCTGAATATATTTCTTCATCCTGAAAACTGACAATCTGGTAAAATCAAGCATGTGTTTTTTGAAAATATGCCCATTCAGCACAGAATATATTTATCCTGCAAACTTTCTTCCAAGTAGCAACTGATAGGAAAAATGACTAGGTTAAATTTCTTGGCTTCCTTAGAAAAAGCATTACAGTGTTACAGCCCCAATCTCTTCTCCTGAAACTTGGAATTCTTAATTATACTGGCTGGTATTGAAGAAAAAAAAAAAAAGCCAAACAATATTTTTTCTCATCCATGAGCAATAAACAGATTTGAAAAACCATACTGCAGTAGTCACAGTAAGTATAGAGTACAAACACAGCAATTTTAGAAGCCAGACCAATGAATGATATACAAAACTCTTAAGCTCATGATATTCCGTCAATAAGCTTTACCTCTTCTTCTAGCTACTGCAGTGTTGACTGATACAGCTGGCCCTACCTGTCTCCAACATTGTTAAACCCCAACTAATATTCATTGTTACAATTGAAGACACCAAGTAGAGCTCATGGTTTTGATGAGATCTGTTCCGAACTGAATATAATTTAATATTGTCATTAATGACCAATTTGATGGAAGAATGAGGTAAGAGTGACACAGAGCTAGAATTCAAAGCGATCTTGATAAACAGGAAAAATGGCCTGGAAAAAATATGGTAAATTAATCACTGACAAGAATATATTCCAGTCAGGCAGTATGGGATGGGAAAACCTGGTTAGGAAGTGGAAAGGGAAAGAATCTGAGAGCTATTGTGCTTCAAACTCCACAGTGGAATCAGTGGCAGACGTAGTGAAACCCAAATGTCACACTGGTATGGACGAACAGATGTGTCATCTGCAAGACACATAAAATAAACTTTACACTCTTCCCAGCCGCTGAACCCTCAGCTGGCATTCTAGATCTCTCTCTCTCTCTCTGAAAAAGCTATTTCTATTCACCTCATTGACTACTTGGTATTTGCCTCTTATTTGAGTACATTTTGAGTATGTGAAAATTGCTCTTCCCAGGTGCTGGTTTAACCTACTTATCAGGTACTCCAGACTGAAGTTTACTAATGAATCTCTCACACAAACACACTCACATATGGATTAGACAGTAACATTGCATAGCAAATAGTTTGGAGTAGAAATTAATCAGAGAAGACAGACTCTAAAGTAGTGAGGTGCCTGGCTTTGCCAAACAAGCATGCTGACCAGCTGCTGGCTTACATCCAGCTGACCCCTTCTAAACCCTTTCTCTCTAGTCTTTCAAGCTTGTTTTTCCCTTTCCTTGTCTTTGGTCCTTCTACTAAACATCCCATAATAAGTTTTGCACAACTGCACAAGCCCTCTCAAATATCCCATAATAAGTGAATGCCTCCTTCCTTCCTTCCTTCCTTCCTTCCTTCCTTCCTTCCTTCCTTCCTTCCTCTCTTTCTCTTTTTCTGCCTGCCTTCCTTTTTCTCTTTCTCTCTTTCTCTCCCAATAAGAAATGTTACCCTCCAGCACTCTGTTTTGGAGGCTAAGAGAGTTTAGCTGTATGGGTTTCACAATCAAAAAAATGGTCACCAGCATATGTTGTGTGTAGGGAGGAGGGAGGGGAATAGTTTGGCACTATTAGTCTAGTCGTGTTCAATTTATTGAACTATCAGAATTCGGATGCACTAAATAGTGTACCACACTTTCAGCTTAGTCATGCTCCATGGACTCACACGGATGTAGTTTAGAGTTTGGTGACACCCCGTGATTGGTGTAAAATTTTCTCGTCTCCCATTTACAGGTGTAGTTTACAAAAAATTTAGGGCGGAGACTCAAGGAGGAGTGGTAGCACCTTGGAGGTGGGTAGCCTTTGGGTTGGAAGTGTGTTTTGGTATTATAATAGCCTCATAATGAGAAAAGCTCACACAAAGGACATAATTTTGTCAAAATCTGACAGACTGTTGGCCCAGGGTGGTAATTGTGCAGCTTATCAGCTCCACAGTACCATCCAGCTCCCATCTCTGCAGTGGTATCACAGAGGCTGGCCACAGAGTCTTCACTCCATCCCACCCTCTGTGCTACTTCACAAGCAATTATCCAGGGAACATTGTGGAATGGCCTTGAATTGCAGCCACAGCTGTACCCCATACGGGAAGCTTGTTTGATGTTATACCATTTCTTAATGCGTGAACAATGCTAGAGTTTAAATTTAAAGTCACTCCTGGTCGTTATTCCACAGCATATTTAATGTGTTAGTATTAGAGATAGTTATGACTGTTTGCTCAGTACGAACTCGTCTGTCTTCACTTCAAGGTGCACATAGCTATGTGAACAGTCTGATTAATGACTGGTAAATATACGCAACTGTTTTCACCTAGTGCTCATGCTGGAAAACAAGACTGCAGAAAAAGGCCTGGGAGTCCTGGTGGATAACAAGATGACTGAGAGCCGGCAATGTGCCATTACAGCCATGAAGGCAAACAGCGTCCTGGGCTACATTAGGCAGTGTTGCCAGCAGTTCAAGGGAAGTGATCCTTACCCTCTACACAGCGCTGGTGAGATGCATTTGGAGTATTGTGTCCAGTTCTGGGACCTCCAGTACGGTAGTGATATGAACATACTGGAGTGAGTCCAGCAAAGGGCCATGAAGATGACTAAGGGATTGAAGCACCCTACATATGAGGAGAAGGTGATAGAGCTAAGATTGCTCAGCCAGAAGAGGAGGCTCAGGGGAGGTCTTATGAACATGTATAAATACCTGAAGGGGAAGTTAAGGGGATGGAGCCAGGTTTTCTGTTGTATCCAGTGACAGGACAAAAGGCAGCAGACACAAACTGGAATACATATAATTCTACTTAAACATGAGAAAAAATCTTTTCCCGTGAGGGTGGTCATACATTGGAAGAGGTTTCCCAGAGAGGTTTTAGAGTGTCTATTCTTGTTAGAGGATCAAATCCAAGTCGACATGCTCATGAACAACTTGCTGTAGCTGACCCTTCTCTGAGCAGCAGGATTGGACTAGGTGATCTCCAGGGTCTTCTCTGATCTCAAATGTTCAGTGAGTGATACACAAACATGCATATGCACAAGCATACATGCACTATTTACATATTTTGTATATAAAAAAATCAAATAATATAATACCGATCTCTCAGCATGGCTATAATATAGCTGAACACTTTAAAAACACTTTAAACATTTATTTTACATTATTAATATATATAGTACACATAGTATTTGTCTACACAGTGTTCTAACAAACACAGAATCAGGCATACACGGAGGACAGCACTTTCCAGTAGTGGTAGCTTCCAGTAATTTCAAATAAACAAAACTCTGTCGGTGCTTACAGGGCAGATAGAGGAAACAAAAGGATTCCTAAATTTACCTTAGGACTTTTAAATCTCCACAAAAATATGCGATGAGTACAGTTCACTGAAAAAACTTAAGTGGCAAATTCATCCTTTCATTAAAAAAAGATTAAACTGGATATCTTTGTTCAGTTTTGGACGTGACCCCTAACACTAATCACGGCGAACACAACTAAATACCAGCCTCTTGTGCATGCATTGATCTTTATTTCACTTCAAGGACTAGGGAAAACAGAATAGAGCAGAGCTAGATGTCCACCTCCTGACATTGGTGCTAGAGTTTTTCTGCCTTCTAAGCCAGAGACTTTTAGACATTTTTTTCCCTTTTGTTAGGCAAGATACTGCTGCAACAAGGTTGTTGCTTAGTATACATATTTCTTAATTTTGTAGGTAAGAGTAAATATTCTGTTTTACTCAGAAGTTATGGACATTTATCTGAACTTCTCTTCCCTTGCCTACATCCCATTAAAGATGTGGGCAGATGAAAGTTTTTATTTCCAGCTCGTTTTTCCACAAGGCTTTTCCTTCAAAAATCTTCCCTTTACACACTGGAACAAAAGACAAATTGCTATAATTAAGCTACTCCTCTGCAGATATTCCTCTCCTCTTTAATATATACCATGATTTCTATTCACTGAAAGGACTTTCTTCGGAGGTAAAATCCAATTGTTTGGATAATAAAATATTCACAGATGCAATAAGGTAATTTTCCTTAAGGAAGAAATCCAGAGCAAATCCTTAAGAACTGTTAGTTTTGTTTTCTTTGGAACAACCTGTCACTTAACATCAGTGATTATATCTGTACTGCTACTTTAACAGTGCCAGGGAGTGTACACAGGCATTGGAATTGCCATGCTATACTATTAATTTTTCAGGATGGATATAGTATTGTCTAAACCACCTTATATTCTCCCAGACATTGCCCAGGCAGAATCAAGATGAAAAGAACAGTCCAGGGCCACTCCCATTACTTACAAACACTTCAGCCAGTTTTGGGGGTAAAAGAATGTAATAACAAAGTCAGACCATGTCAGTCGACTTTAATGCCAGAGAATGGTCTATTCAAATTTAATTTACTAATATAGATGTAGCCAATGTTTTTTTATCTTCAAATAACTTTTTTTTTGTTTTTAAACAGACTCTTATAAGCAATTGTGAAAGAATAAAAACAGGGTTTCACCCACATTGTATTCTTCTCAATGCATAGGTATGTTATGGGACTACCTAAAGTTTGGCATAATCCAAAGATTGTGGCTATCACATGCAGGGTCAGAGACTTGACAACCAGTCTGAATACTGGTTGTCATACTGACATACCAGAAACTGCAAATGACTGGTCCTTTTCACATATGCTTCACATGCAATATTTTTTTCTTCAAAGAAACACAGTAAACAATATACCAGATATGAAATTCAAACCTTAAACCAAAATTATCACTGTTAACTTCTTAATGCTCTTCTAAATGCCTAGAGTATTTCTGCAGAAAAGTCTTAAAATAGTTATGGAGATCAACTAACAATTAAGGGATTGTTTATATACAGCAAAAGAGAAACATATAACCTGTGGTGATTATTAACCTGTAAACTCTTCAGGAAGGGAATGTGAAGTCCCTTTTTTTTTGAAAAGGGGTGAGTATTCCACAAAGTGTGGATCTATAGCAGAAGTGAGTTGTTCATCAGCTTGCTCTGATGCATCAATGGATAACAATGATTCTTCCTAACCTCTCGAAAAAGATGAGAATGGAAAGTTTACTGCTTCTAGTAAACAAAAAAAAAAGCACGCAAAATTCAGCTTCCTAACCCAAAACTATGTTTTCAGCTAAGTCTGCCTTAGCCATAAGAATTTCTTCAGTCTGTTAGAAAATTACTAGTTTTGAGATTTTGTTCCTTTCCCAATTTCTCTTTGCTATGTTAGACACAAGTTATGAGATTGTGTAGCACTCCACTGAATCTGTGTTGCAGACTGTTTCTGACAATGCAGTCACTGAAGAATAGTCCCTAGGGTTGCACAGCAATGCCAACTACAGCTTTCCATAAGAAGCAGAAAGCATTCAATATATTTATTTGCCAAATACAACACATGCTTTTACATGGATCACAGGGAATATTGTATAATGGACTGAGATGAAGACAATCCTGTCACTTATAAAGATTTGAATTTGTTCTTTTTTCCCTTCATTTTTTACATATATATCAAATTACTTAAATTACTTAAATTACTGCTGAATCTAGAAAACAGAGGTGTGGGCTTTGCAACACCTATCTTATCAGAGCATGGGAATCATAGAACAGCACTTGAGTAACCTTTCCTCTTCAGACATATATTTTTCCCCTATGGTACAAGAAAATCTGTTTTCCGATGAGAAAGAAATCTGTGTCTATTGAATTATTCTGGGTTCATAAATAGATGTCATAAGGATCTATTCGGCATCAAGGGTAAGTCCAAGCACATCCTTAAGCTTACCATCCGAATTGCTCCGCTGGACTGGTGTAGTAATTATCTGAGGAACAAGCAGTTAATTCCAAGAGACAAGGAACAGTTCCCAAAATAATTTCTCTAAGGTGTCCTCTGTCAAACTGAACTAGACATAGTGACTTTGTCTCAAATTCCATCTAGATGAGCAAATCAGTTTACATGTTTCCTTTCACTATTACAGTAATGAAATCAAAAGTAAAAGGGTTTGGGTTTTATGTGTCATATACCAATAATAGCCTTTTGATGATCCTTGCCATCCTGCAGTGAAGTATAAACACAATAAATTTAACTGTGGTGTAAAAATCGCCTGAAAAAAAAAAAAGCAGAATAATACTCTCTTCCTTTATGTCATCAGAAGCTGTACTGTTGCATAAACAGGAATGCAATAACATCCCATACAATATTAAGTGTATATATTTTAATACAGCTCAGAAGTTCACATAAATTACACTTTTTGGTGATATAAAGCATAAACAATTTGAGACAATAGTCATATTTTTGAGAAAAGTGGTGTCAAGAGTGAATTTTCTGCAAAAATATTTTGCATGCTAAAATATAAAACAATTAAGAAATGCGGGGAAAGTGAATATTCTTTATTTTGTCCTATGAACAATCCAATGTTCCAATGAAAGTGAATGGATGGCTTTAGAGAAATAAAGTGGTGTTTAATGCCATTGTTTGTGAACAGTGGGAGCAGAAATCTATAAAAACATGAAACATGGCAAAAGAAAGGAATAATGAGAAATACGCATATATGTATCTGTGGAAAAAAAAATCAGCTAATTCAGATATTCTAATCTGTGTATTTTCACATTTCACAATTCCTCCTAGATAATTTTTCATTCCTTTGTACATGGATGTCCTGAACTCTTTCTGAGCAAGCTTTTTCTCTTTCCAACAACAGGGTATCCAGACTGTGGAGTGTTGTCTATCTGTCATTTGAAAGACATTTAGAAGAATGAAATGATGTATCTGTAAACTCAGATGTTCATTTTTTCTGCATGTCCTTCTTTTTCTATGCATTGACACAAAATATTTTCAGTTTCTTCAGAACTACTCTGGCTACTGGGACTCTGTATCTTAATCGTACCTTCTTATAAAAATGTTTTCCCATGGTATGGAAAAATGTAAAATAGGAGTTCTATTACTTTCATCTCACAAGGTGTTACAAGAGGATTAGTTCAATTTTTAGGGAGAGTGGCTATTCTTGAGTGGGAACTAACAGTAAATCTGCCCACTAGAGATCCTTTGAATGTGCTAGGATCTGCTGTTGCATGAGCAGAAGTATGTAGTTAGCTCATTAAAATGCTTACACACTGCATTGGCTGTATTGTATGGGATACAAAAAGAAAGAAAAAAAAAGACATTTCATTGCTTGAAGGATTAGTCAGAGTGTGAATAAAAAAGGAAGAAAAAGTGCAAAAACTATTATATTTGTAACCTTGATCAGTCTAAATATACTGCTGACTGCCAGCTGTTTTTTTTTTTTGTAAGCACTGAAAGAGCAATGCAACACTGATAGTAATAGAAATGGGACTTATTCTTCAGTTGAGAACCATAAGGATGAGTCTGATGTAACATCAGACATCCAGGAGAATCGGGGATAGTGTAGAATCGGTGTTGCAAGGAAACCACAATGATGCTGAGAAATATCAGTGAATTTCTTTCTGAATTGTCCCTGAGTATCACCAAGGACTATTCCCATGCATACTGTTAGGGACACTGTGCAGCAAAATTATTCCAATGATACAGCAACTCAAAAATGTAGTCAGTCAGTATTCCTAAGGAAGGGGAGGGGATTACCTAGATTTCACCACTAGTTCATTACGACTTGCTCATGGCGGTAGAAAATCTTTGAAACCTGTTATTGCAAGAACTATGCACTACCACATGAGTAACTACTATTCTCAAACTAAGGAATGTTTTCAGATCTTTCTTCCCCTATGTTAGCAATTTACCCTTAAGTACTCTTTGTCCTACTTTATTTTTCCCATCTTTAAACTATTTTATAAATATTAGTAGTGCCCGTGTAATTTTTTGATTTGGATAGAGGATATTTCCTTCTTTCCAGTAAATCCATCTTCTGAAATAGGTGCACTGCACAATTTATAACTTTTTGTTGGGATTATGGTTGCATTAAAAAAAATTAGAAAGGGAGTTGTATTATCTTTCTGTCATTGTAACTCACATTGTCTTCTTTGCTCTCTGAAAACTAATGAGTTCAAGCGAAGAACTGCATTATTTCCACTTGCAAATGTTTAATTTACATTTGATTTATAAAGTTTTACAATATTAAAAAGAGTGCATCAATATGTGCAATGCCAGCCATCAGTTTCACCTTGGCTATATGAGATTATCTTCCTGGAATTCTAATACAGCTTAGTTTCTATTGCAGCCTTGCACAGTGATGGCTTTTCATTCTTTCATTTCAGTAAGATACTCATTACCAATGATCAGGTTTCACTCAGTTATTTTGCTGAGGGATCTTTTATATGTTTTCCTTTAGGATTACAAGGAAAAGATCAGTTTCAAAACTGAGATATGAATGGGGTATAAAGGATTATTTCTTTGAATCTCAGCTATTTGATGAGAAAGACAAATCAACTCTAGGATTCAGTTTGAGACATTTAGATATTTGGATGGATGTAAGTAGGCACATAATGGTCTAAATCACCATTCTAACCACAAAAATTGATTCAGCTTTTTAGAATCTACAGTCGCCTCAGAAGATGTATGGTATGTCACTTGGCTTCTGCATGCTGGTCCAGAAGGGTACAGATATCCTGTAGTTCTTGTGTCATATTGTCAAATTTGTCAGTTTCACATAGATATCTGATTCTCTCTGGCATCTCAGCTATCACCAGATACCTAAGTTTAGGCAAGTCAGAAGAGCTTTACAGACTGATCAAGACTGGTAGTTGACCCTAGAATATGGGTTAGCAGTCAGCCATTAGGAATGGGACTCTATTGCTTGAATACAGATATTAATGCCCTAAAGTATCCAACATACTTTCATGGTCTTAGTAGATATGAGAGAAGACTGAAGACAGACCTAGGCTCTTGTGGCAATTGGCAGCCTGGTAAATTACTACAGGATATCACAAGTTTCGCTGAATACCTTGTAGTTAGACAACAGTTGTGCCCCATGTTGAACTGGACTGAATTCCCTTGTAGAGGTATGATTCTCACTTCACTAACTACAGTACTCTTAACTACTACTTTGAGCACGATTAGCAGGGTAAAGTTGGATAGGCAGACTGAATATTCCAGGACACCTTAAATGGCATTAGATGCCTTTGTATGAGCAACTGAATGGAGACTTCTCCACCTCCAATAACAGAAACATTTTTATTACAGTATAACTTTACATAGAAAAGAAAATAAATCTTATAAGTCAAGGATGTTTGGAACAAATACAGAATTCCAAGTATGATTAAGAAAGAATATTGCACTCTGATTTTAATAACTCTACACATATTAGACATTACAAATAAGGCAACAGGTACAGCATTACAATAGCTATTAAAGTCACAGAGAGTGACTTTGTGATATCCTGTACTAATAACAATGTAAGTTAAAATTAGAATTTAATGTGGATTGATTTTCATTCAAATTGATGAATCAAGTGGCAGAATTCTGAGCAGTGTCTGGGCACCTTTCTGAAAACACATATTAGCCCTAGCTGTTGAAAAGAAAAAGCAGTTAAGACCCATTGTTTAAAATTAAAACCAGCTTGTTTGTTCAGAATTTTATTATATTTTGTGGGGAAAACACACATAGAGCATGTCCCGTGCCAGAAAGCATAGATTATTTGATTATAAATTTTATATGTACATTCTCATCCCTGAAATTCTTGATCAAAAAACTGCTTGGAATTGCTACCAGGTTTCCAGATTGTTAGTTGAAATTTAGGTCAGACTCCATGGTCTGTTTTGCAAAGCAGTTAGGGTCGTCTCAGTTATGCCTTTCATTTTGAATATCTGTTTATATGTCCAAACAATCTGCTATGTTCACTGCTATTAGACCTCTCGACTAGCATTTCTAGGACTAAGAATGTGACAAGTTTCTGAGTATACTCTTAAGGAGTCATCACACCTAAGTTCTCAGTATTTTTCCTCATATGCCTGTCTTCCTGCAGGCTTTACACTGCAGCAATGAGAATGAAAAGCTCAGAGTTGAAGGGTACTCACAGTTTGAAGAAAAACTCCCCATATCATTGCTTAGTAAATAGAGGATTTAAGTCTCTGTGACTATTATCAGCAGTAAGCAGAATTTTCAGAAACATTCTTTCCTTTAAAAAAACCCAAGCAAACCACTATCTAGAGGCTGTGTGGACAAAGTTTTAGAAAGACAATTTGACCTACTGTCCTTCATATCAGAAAAAGAAGTGGGAATCACAATAGTCCTTGATGAGGACGTAGAGAAATAAGGCATGATGAAGAGCTAGGCTTACTTGTCAAACTAAATTCAACTCCACAACCTAAATATTTCAAACTATTTATAAAGGCATGAAATACACAA
This sequence comes from Calidris pygmaea, assembly GCA_003697955.1. NCBI lineage: Eukaryota > Metazoa > Chordata > Aves > Charadriiformes > Scolopacidae > Calidris > Calidris pygmaea. The sequence goes on from QJSC01020921.1 coordinate 435,211, forward strand.
GAAGAAATACAATTTAATTTCCCTGGAAGAAATTTCAGTTTAATCTCTGATTAATATAAATCAGACAACATAGCTGGGACATTACATGAAAATTTAAAAAATATATATTCATATCTGGAACATAAGAAAACACATTTCTAAGGCAAATAATTTATCTTCTCGTAACCACCACAGAGAATTATTTTTCCCGGCAAGATTTAGGAAGTGTCTTTGACAAAACCTTTCCGACTATCATTTTTGGAAGATCTCAAATTTTAGCATGTCTAGGGTTAGCCTTGTCTGCCTTTTATCTGGTGATTCTCTCTCAACTGTCTTTCCCTTGGAGTGCTTGATTTTTGCTTTTTTGTAAAGTATGGCACAAGAGTATCAGATTATTAAAAAAAAAAATTAATGACATCATAAAGCTGCGCTTTTTCTTAAAAGACATCCTTAGAGAAAACTACAGGTTCTTGGATCTTCCTCTCAGAACTGAATTACCTGTTAAGGACCTCATGTTTCTTTGAGGGATCGGACACAACTGGAGTGTTCATGGACTTCCACAGGAGACAAAATGTCTCACTTTTCACTCTGACCTCACTTTCACTAGCCTAGACCTATAAGAGAATGAACATCTGGAAAAGTAAAAGCTCAAGCTGAATAAAAACACTTAAATTTAAATATAGCTGCCTATCTCCCCAGACAGAAAATAAGAGGGAGAGAGGACTAATCTGGCAGATGGTCAGCTCATTACTTAGTGCTTCCAGATGCTGGGACGCTAAGGTGACAATGCTATCTGGAATAGAACTGCAACAGTTATCTCTTTTTCCCGAGTATTTGCTTGAGTTTAGGAGAGTCCCATCATAAAACCAAATGACAAGATCTGTATGATAAAGACATCGCTCTCTAAGGAGAGAAAATATTATCACGGAGAAAGGAGAGGCTGATGCGCTTTCAATAAAAAATGAATACCTTAGCAAAATATCCAGCAAATGTAACAACATCATTAGCAAATATAACATTGATGCCATCTATGAGATTCACAGTAGCTTTGACGTCTTTAATTTCACTTTCATTTACTTCCTTGTTCTCCTGATGCACTTCTGAGCACATCTGTGAGCTTTTGTTTTTATTCCCAATATAAACCTCATCAGATACCACTTAACAGCCTCAGTGTCTCTTTTTAATTATAATGAAATTCTGAAGATAGTATATTCTTATATTCTTTATTCAAAAAACTTAGGGGAAAATGCCTTGACTGAAAGAGTAGTTACAGATTTGGGCCCATATCGCTTTCCTGCTACAGTATAGAGGCTTTTCCACCATCAAATACAGAGTCTTAAAGAACACATGGAATTTTAGGGCTCTAATCAACAGCATTGTGGAGCAGGAAATTGGTCTGATGTATTTCAAATATAATCAATTTATTACCTTTATACCAGGAAAATTTGCTGCTACACATTAATATATTCTGTCTTCCTTTTTATCTTTAGTCATCAATGTCTGGCTCGCAAATGCCAGCCCTTGTTCTAGTTGGGGACTTCAACCTACCAGACATCTGCTGGAAATATAACACAGCAGAGAGTAGGCAGGCTAGGAGGTTCCTCGAGTGTATGGAGGATAACTTCCTAACACAAATGGTAGGTGAGCCTACCAGGGGAGGTGCCTTGTTAGACCTACTGTTGACAAAGAAAGAAGGGCTAGTGGGGGATGTGGAGGTTGGAGGCCGTCTTGGGCTTAGTGACCACGAAATGATTAAGTTTTCCATTCTAAGTGAGGTAAGGAAAGGGGTTAACAAAACCTCCACCTTGGACTTCCGGCAGGCAGACTTTAGCCTGTTCAAAACCCTGGTTGGGAGAGTCCCGTGGGAGGTAGTCCTGAGAGACAAAGGAGTCCAGGAAGGCTGGGCTCTCTTCAAGAGGGAAATCCTGAAGGCCCAGGAGCAGGCTGTCCCCATGAGGCGCAAAATTAAAGGCCAAGGAAAATGGCCGGCCTGGATGAACAAAGAGCTCTTGATGGGACTTAAGGAAAAACACCTTTGGAAGAGGGGACAGGCAACTCAGGAGGAGTACAGAGATCTTGTTAGGACATACAGAGAAAAAATCAGGAAGGCAAAAGCCCAGCTGGAACTGAACCTTGCAACTAACATAAGGGACAACAAAAAAAGTTTCTATAAATACATTAACAAAAAGAGAGTCACAGAGAATGTGACTGAGCATCCCTTACTGGATG
>QJSC01020921.1:437982-525684 GCA_003697955.1 Calidris pygmaea
GATCATCCTGAGTGAGCTCTTAAGGCAAGTGCAGGGCAGGCAAGGGATCAGGGCCAGCCAGCATGGGTTTATGAAAGGGAGGTCCTGCCTAACCAACTTGATCTCTTTCTATGACCATGTGACCCGCTTTCTCGATGAGGGGAAGGCTGTGGATGTTGTCTACCTGGACTTTGGTAAGGCCTTTGACACTGTCCCCCACAGAATTCTCCTGGAGAAACTAGTGAATCATGGCATAGACAAGTGTACCCTCTGCTGGATAAAAAACTGGCTGGATGGCTGTACCCAGCGAGTTGTGATTAACGGAACTAAATCTGGTTGGCAGCTGGTCACCAGTGATGTCCCTCGGGGCTCAGTTCTGGGGCCAGTCTTGTTCAATATCTTTATTGATGATCTGGACAAGGGGATTGAATGCACCCTCAGTAAGTTTGCAGATGACACCAAACTAGGTGGGAGTGTTGATCTGCTTGAGGGTCGGAAGGCTATACAGAGAGATCTGAACAGACTGGATCAATGGGCCAAGGCCAATGGGATGAGGTTCAATAAGGCCAAGTGCCGGGTCCTGCATTTTGGTCACAACAACCCCGGGCAACGCTACAAGCTTGGGGAGGAGTGGCTGGAAAGCTGTCCAGCAGAAAAGGACCTGGGGGTGTTGGTGGACAGCCGGCTTAACATGAGCCAGCAGTGTGCCCAGGTGGCCAAGAGGGCCAATGTCATCCTGGCTTGTATCAAGAATAGCGTGGCCATCAGGAGTAGGGAAGTCATTGTGCCTCTGTACTCGGCACTGGTGAGGCCTCACCTCGAGTACTGTGTTCAGTTTTGGGCCCCTCACTGCAGGAAAGACATTGAAGTGCTGGAGTGTGTCCAGAGGAGAGCCACCAGGCTGGTGAGGGGTCTGGAGAACAAGTCATATGAGGAGAGGCTGATGGAATTGGGCATGTTTAGTCTGGAGAAGAGGAGGCTGAGGGGAGACCTCATTGCCCTCTACAACTACCTGAAAGGAGACTGTAGAGAGGTGGGGGTTGGCCTCTTCTCCCAAAGGAAGAATGACAGGACCAGAGGAAATGGTCTGACACTGCAGCAAGGGAGATTTAGATTAGATATTAGGAAGAATTACTTTACTGAAAGAGTGGTCAGGCACTGGAACAGCCTGCCCAGGGAGGTGGTGGAGTCACCATCCCTGGAGGTATTTAAGAAACGTGTAGACATGGCTCTTCAGGGCATGCTCTAGTGCCCAAGATTATTGGTTTGTGGTGGGGTGTTGTGGNNNNTAAGATTCTGTGATTCTGTGATTCTGTGATCATTGCCACAAATAAAATCAAATTCAAATATGCTTACCATAAGGCTTCATGTTATTATGTACTGAAGCAAAAGTAAATATATATATGTTTTCAAATGATCTGTTGTTCTGCAAGAAAGTTCTCAAGAAACAGCAGGAATTGGTACCAACAGCTACACTGAGTAATCTGAAACACGGTTCTTTTATATTTTTTTTTTTTTTTTAACAATTGGGCCTGAACAAGCCATGATGACAGTAGAGAGCAACAAATGTATTAAATAACAGAACGTCTACATTCAGGAAAGTGTAGCTTTTATTAAAACTTGAGTATTCTTTTCTTTTTTACACTTACTGCAAGCTGCATTCATAGGATAAAGTACATCCATTTTAAACATTTTCTTTGAGTGAACAGACATATTGGAGCAGTGAAGTTTGGCGGAAAAGGCTTTCGGGTGTTCCTGATACTTCAGTCAACTACAAATCTCTCCCATAAGCCTCGCATCTTAAGACTGCAACAGGAAGCAAAAACTAAGGTCAGGAGCAGCCCTCAGTCCTTCACACCACTGGAAGTGAACCCAGGAGCAGCTCACGTAGAGGTAGGAAAGAACAGAAGCCAGGCTGCACCTTTCCCACCTTGGACTTGCTCCATCCAGACCAAATCTGCACCAGCCTGTGTGAAAACACTACACTTGCTGTAGTTTTCCCTCTCATCAGTGACCCAGAGTCTGACATACATCCACATCTGTAAGGGACTTTTTGTCTGCTATAAACCTCATGAATATCTTACATTTTTTTATTTATTTTTTATTTATTTTTTTTAATTTTTTTTTTGACATTTTGGTTCTAATAAAACAGAGATTGCGTTACCTGGTGGCTAAAGGACAAGTTCAAACACAGAATACAAGGGGACAGGCCTGGGTTCTGCCTTTACAACCTCAGATAATCTAATTTCCCTCTCCGTTCCTGAAAAATAGAACAGGAATGGCAATCAATAACGTTTCACGACCTTACAGAGATGCTGTGTGCATCAATGCATAGCAATATGATGGGAATCAAGTCTGTGAAGAAACTCCTAATATCCTTATTTCTGAACCCTGCAGGAGTTTCACGGTCATAACTACCCTGAAAATTTCCATATCAAAATTACCATAAAGTTGTTGTGGTTGTTCCTGCTGTAGGCAGAAAAGGAAAGAGAAACTAAGAAAAAAATCCTTAAAAGGCAAGTTTTTGTGCCACTATTTTCTATCGCTGTGCACTTAAGAAAAGCTTCAAAAGCCCTGTGAGTAAAGCACACCATGTTTTTGTGAGACAAGGCTCAGCGCCTACTAGGCCTGGGCCTTGCTCCACATGACAGTAACAGCTGAAATTGCAGTGCCACAGCTATGCAACCCCACAACTTTTCTGGTGTTATATTACCTCTTGAGCAAACAGGATGAATGAGGAAAGAAAGGGGGCTGAAGGTAGAATGGGCACTGTATCCCCTTTGTAACATGCATTAATACAGGCTTATCCAGCTGAAGAGAAATTTGAAGACGCTCGAGCTGTTTCAGCTTCTGGTTGTTCCCTGACTAACACTGCACTAGTAATGGCTAGAGCATGCTAACGAATCATTTATATGGAGTCTGCTGGGTGCTAATCAATTCCTTCCTGCTTTGAGATGTTTTGAATGAATGGTGTTAGCAAAAATTATTCTTAGGGATATGACAGGTATAATTTCTCTCATGCAGACTTTATCAAAAAGACAATCTTAGAAAAAATGGGTATGCCTGCTGCTGTGTTCACTATATCCACAGACAGGCAGAGTGAATAAGGACTGCAGAATCTGGCAATGTGTTCTTAAAATTGTAAGTAATGATGACTTTGAATGATAAATCTATGGTGCACAGAGTTCTTAAATTCAGAGAGGCAGCAATGACTCTTTACATTCCCAAACAATATAATTTTAGGACTAACTTCCCAATATAGAACATTTCTGCACTGCCACTCCCAGATATGTCCTGTAAATCAGTACAGATAATGTAATTTAAATTCTGGACACTTTCCAGGAAGGCTATACAGCTCATTGCTGAAGAGCATAAAATATAAATTGAATGGGAGATCCTGTTTTGTGGAGCTTATTGCTTTCCACTGCTGCTAGATGTATTCACATATTCCAGCTGACCTTTCTTAACTTTCACAGCAGGAGTGACTAGCTTGGATTTGCTACCTGCATTGTTCCTTTTATCCACCCCACCAGAAATTTAGGTAGCTGCAAATTAGAGCAACATGAAGCTCCAGGGAATCAATTCACAAGGAGTGATATTACATTTTCCTTCAATCTGGAGGCATATGCAGCTGTGACACTTGGATTTCAGATAAAGCCACGTGAAAATACCCTCACTAGGGGACCCAGGGAAGAGGCAGAAGAGAAGGCTGACACCAGGAAACTCTTTCCTTATTCCCTCTACAAGTGGCTTCCTATGAGCGAGAAATGGTTCTAGGGGAAGAAGAGGGATTTATCAATTAGGACACAAATATACAGGGTAGCTTGATTTGCAGAGCCAGCTGCATTAGCAATACTAAAAGAAACTTAGATGGCTCAAGGTTTTGAGCTGAGTATTTCCAAATTATCCAAATATTCTTATAATCCATGAAGCAGGAGAGGACAGACACTTTAGAGTAAGCCCTGGTCACTAAGATTTGCTATTCCCCCTGTGCCCTACCTCAAGCCAAATTTCTTTGTAAAGCTTGATCTCATTTACATTCACAGAATGCAGAACAGAAATTGGATGGTTTTCTTTCAAACCCTTGGTATCCCAATCTACAACTGAATTCCCTAATACTTAGAAATATTCCAGCTCCTGATTTCTGATCAACAAGGTCTGATCCAAAAGAAAAAATCAGCCTAATAACTCAAAAAATAAAATCAAAAATCTAGTTTCAGCCTCACTTGAAGCTTCTACAAAGAGAGGTAGGTTTATAACTAATGGTCAAACAAGTTTGGTTTTATGGTTTTATTACAGATATATCACTGCTCTGTTAACGACATTAAAATTATGATGGCATGATGACTCCATAACTGATAACAGTATTGAGAGAAAACAAAGTGTATAAATTCTTACAATACCATCCACCAAAGAGAAATATCTTTACAAGACAGGCAAGAGCAACCGCATTTTTACACTCCTGCCCCAGAGGAGTTTTTTATTAAATACATATTTACTTACAGAGATAAAGTTAAATGGTAATAGTTATTTCACAAATAGTGTCCTGCAGTTTATGATTATTAAAATCAGCTAGTCAGCAGAGGGCACTGAAGGGAACATTATAATAGATTCCATTGATGTAATCACCACTGCCACCAACTCCTGATGGCTTGAGGCTTAGTGTGAATGAGTGTCTGCAGCCCCTTGTATTTTATTAATATTGTTGTTTGGCTAATAAGAAAGCCATTTACCTGCTGTGTGTGATGAGGTTCCTTGATAGATATTACTGCTTACTTTCCTCTCCCTCAGTGTTTTGGTTCTTGCAGAAATATAGGAGAATTACTTTTTTTTTTAACTTTTTAAATTTTTTTTGAGGTGTCTGAAAAAATTGTATACAACATTCTCCTGAATTCTCTGTCTGAATAATTGCTGTTGCTTATCCCTAACTGGACACTTACCCACATTATCTTTTAAAAGTTGGACTACTTCATCAGAGATCTGTTTTTTAATCGTTGCTGAACCCAAACAACTAATAACAGCTCTTTTTCCTTAGGGGAATTGTTATTTTAGTTCAGACCAATTTGGTTCTATTTTCCGTATGATCTCTAGTGGTTTTAGATTGGTATTCCATCTACAAGACAAGGTGGTCTGATATTTCAATGTTTATGTTGTTTCTCATGGTAACAATTGTTGTGGTTTAGCCCCAGATGGTGAGAAAGAACCATGTAACCACTCACTCCTCCTTGCCTGCAATGGGATGAGGAGGAGAATCACAAGAAACAGGCAAATCTCATGGGTTGGGATGAAGATCTTTTAACAGAACAGCAAAGAAAAGAGGAAAACAATGACAATAATACTGATAAAAGAATATACAGAACGAGTGATATACAGTGCAATTGCTCGCTATCTGACGCCCAGTCCTTTCCCAAGCATTGATTCCCTCACCCTGGCCAACTCCCACAGCTATATACTGAGCATGAAGTCACATGGTATCAAATATCCCCTTGGCCAGCTTGGGTCAGCCATCCTGGTGTGTCACCTTGGCCAGCTTCTTATGAAAATTAACCCTATCCCAGCCAAAACCAGCACATAATTCTCGGTAATTCAAATGAATATTCAATCTCTTTTGGTATTTTTCATTTTGAGAGCCTAACTTTCTTCTAGTAATGAGCTTCACCCTGTAGACAGGCAATTCATTTCATTTCCCACCAGTCCTGGCAACTGCATGTTAAGGCTTGTGAGGATACTTCCTATAGCTTTGCATGTATCATGACTGGTGCTTTTAGTGATGGGCCTATTGGGAATGTAATAACTCATCGTCAGTGATGCTGTAATTGCTATTCTTAATACCACAATTGCACATGAAGTTGAATATTTCTGCAGCACTGATTTTATCTCTTGCCTGCCAGTATTAGAAAAGACAGGTTTATGAGAGGCAATTTTCTGTTTTTTCTTGTTAGCAGTAAACTTCCCACAATGGAAAATGTATCACAGTTCTACAGATTTTTAACTCTCTGTAGAATTACATATCATATATACATATTATATATCACCCTGCAGTGATACAGGCTGGGCAACACCTGGCTGGGGAACAGCTCTGCTGAAAATGCCCCTGGGATTCTGAGTGCAAGCTGGGGCATTAAACCTAGGCTGCACGATAGGCTACCTACAGCCTGTGCTGCATGATCACGGGCACAGCTGGGAGTCTAAGGGAAGTAACCATTCCCATCCCTACTCAGCACTCGTTAGACCATAGCTGGAATATTGTTCCAGTTTCTGGTTCCTCGAATACAAGAAAAATGTTGATACACTTGGAGATGTTCAGGAGGCCGGAGCATATGATTTATGAACAGACTTCAAGGCAACAGAAGTGGAACAGGGAGTGGAAAAGTGCACAGAGTGAGCTGAATAAAAACCCTGTGGCCATGAAACCACTTAAATCTCTTGACAAGTAGACTGCTGAGTTTTCCACAGATCTAATACCATTCTGCTCTGATTTTGAGGCATTTGCAAAAGTCTAAAATCAGTTTGCTTATAATTTCTGCCCTACCTGTGTTATTATAGAAAGACTTTAATGCTATATCAAAATTATCTTGAGCACCCAAGAAAATGTTTCTGTAAAAAACAAGTAATTTTGAAAGTGATGAATGGCTAAGTGAGCAGCAAAGTATTTTTCAAAACTCCTAGAAGTGTCCATGATTATATAAAATGTTATCCTTCATCAGCCAAAGGTTATCACTGTATTCTGCAACAGAAATCTTCAGTGAACAAAACCCATAACATGATTTACCATCTTTTACAGTTACCTTCTCTAATGACCTATACGCTTCTAGTACTTGGTCGTTGGTCAGGGTAAGATCATTTAATCAATCCACTTAAAGAGTGATTCTAATATCACATAGAGGATATGATTATATATTGATGTAGTTTTGAAGCCTGACCTAAAATTATCAATATTCACTTTGTATAAGTGTGGCAGCGTATAGACCTCACACCCCAAGACCACAGCAAAGCGTTAGGAGTTTTGCTAACTCTCAAGATGACACAAGGCCCTAGGAAAGACAATCTTTTTGCCTCAAAATCAGGAAAGAGGAAGTTTGTAAGAAAAACAAAGTAATTCACTGAAAGAAGGTAATTTCTCCAAGCACCTGCCTGTCGGACTTTCTCTTATTACCCCCATACCCACACCATCCCTTATGGAGGCAACAGCTTGTTTTGACAAATGACAGAATATGTGGCCAGAGATTTGTGCATGGAATATATACATAAAGCTTTAAATGATCTTGAAAAAAGAGATAAGATATGAGGAAAAAATTGCAATTGGGAAGTGGCACTTTTAAATTGCTTACTGGGGTCCCCTTTATATATATTCTGACTGGGGATAAGAATCCAAATGTTGATTTTCCCAGATCAAAAAGTAATCAGAGTTGTATTTTATATGATTTTTCCAGTCTGTATTCAGTTATAGCTGGCATATATTTTTCCAAATTGAGTCTCTGATTTACAAATGCCACTTAAATGTCTTCTGCATACATGTTAGAATGCTTAATTTCCTTGCATAATAATTTTAGGAAACAGAGAACACTTTCAAATAAAGCATTATTTACAATATTAAGTAAAAGAAATACTGGCATAAAAACCTGCAAGTGCAATTTGGTTTGAAAATGATTGACTTGCCATTTAGAATAAAATCAGTTTAATGTAAGCACTGTGGGGTTTTAAACAGTGCAATTAAACTTTATTATGTATGACAAATAATGCCATTATTAATGAAATTTTTCAAAGAAAAAAGGTTATTTGGTTGAATTAAAATCTAAATTGCTCCAGAGATAATAAAAGCCAGTGTCAAGCTCTGCATACAAGACTCAGTTATGCCCGACACTGCATGGATGTGTCAAATAGAAGGCTGTGGGTGAGGAGGCAGCTGCCCTGCCTTTCACACAAAACACAGGTACAGCCGAGCTCTGAGCCTCCATGGCTGCGACAGCTCTGCTAAACAAGCTCTGCAGGGGAAGTTTAGCCCTGCAGTGTGATGCTTAATACTTGGGTACGGTGAGGAATCCATGCCTTAAAACAGTCTTATGAAAATTATATACACAAAGGCATTGCCTATCCCATGCACTGAACCTCAGTGCCAGAAATTTTGTGTTTCTTTGTCTTCATGGTAAAGCAGAGTCATGCAAAAAGCCAGCTAAGGATTCTTTTGGTGTGATTTCACAGGAACAAATAAGCCCCATTTCGGGCATACTGCCTTATGGATACCTTGATTCTCCCCCTGGTTCCAAAGCAAAAGGGATGTTCTGGATGGAGGTTATCCTGTGTAATCCAAACAGCACAGAACTGTGTATCCATGTGGCTGGAAGCGCCCACGTCTGCTTATGAGAGGGATGTGCAAGTAGGGGACCAGAGAAAGGGTGCGTGTTCTTCTGTCTGCCTGTGTGTGTGCAGGCTATGCACGTAACTCAGTGTGTCTGTGTGTGTAGTGTGTGATGGTGAAGGTGATTAGAACTTTCTGGCATTAGTTTTAGAAGGGTGTTCAGAGATTTGTAAGTGTTTATAACATTTTTAAGCACCCAGTATTGTAGTTTATCTGCTGTAGTATTGATATTGATCCTGAATGTATAATTCAGCTACTGCCAGCTAAGTGTCTGTCATTAATAAATCAATAAATCTTTTTGATGGTAATTTGATTTAAACCACACAGTTTGAGAAGTTTTTCCCTGAGCCAAATTGGAAACTGGATCTTCCTTGTCCAAAATGATGAAGTAATTAACAAGACTCGTGGACAAGCCTTGTCATGTTTGTTTTTTTTATATATATAGTTTGTTGAACTGACTTACTGTGGACATGTAAACTAGAACCATTTGCTTATTTGCAAGATAAGTAAAGGGGTTAACTTCAGACTTAAATGAGTCTACCACATCCAGAGCTTCTCTGATAGATGTTGAAATGTCTAAGTTACCAAACAACATTACACACAATTTTCTAGTTTCACATACAGTTTAGTGAGGTGTTTTTGCAAAGCTAGTTTCCTCCTCTAATTCAAAATATACATGCTTTTCTGATTCTTCTCCAGACTCTCTGGTAAAACTAGGAAAAGACCCACTAACTGTCTATGAAATTCATTAAATCTGGCTTAGGAGAAGTCATTCTTGCATCCCACCACAGATTGCCGGGCACCCAAACTCTGAGACCATCAAAGCCACCAACAGCTGAAAAATAAACAATCCTGTCAACTTGAAAATAAATGAGTAAAATGGAAGAAGACATATTTGCAGAGTGTTAGCAGACTCTTGGGTTTTCCCTGATGCCAAAGTATTCTACTTCTGCTATACATGCCTGGTATTTTAAGACCATTAAGCAGAGAAGTTTCTGCAGCTGTATTTACTTGTTTTGATCAGATAATAAGAGCCAAGATATACTTCAGGAGAAAACAAAACAGATGAGGGAGGAAACGCACCCTTTCTCAGCAGCGCTGAGTGATACTGTTTTTTCTAGAGCTGTTTGGAAAGGGAAAGAGCTCTCTCATGATGGCTGCATTAGAGCAAGCTTAATGTGGCAAGCCTCATTTTCATCAGGAGAAGCATCATACATCTCAAGGACACAACGCCTTCTTGCATCTGTGATTCAGTGTATATATTAAGCTCCACACTCTCCTTTCTCCTTCCAAACACTTAGAACTTGCTTAGTATCTCTACAAGGCTTTAGGATGTGGACATTTGGATTTGCATTTCCATTTCATTTACTTATCACTTGCCTGGTGACATTTTCTTAAATGAGTTTATGGGATCCTTACACTTGCTTGCAAACATTTCTATATGCAAGTGCACGCATTTGTACTGTAGGCATTTCAACGTAATTTTAAAAATATATTCTAGGAGTCACAAGAGCATCCTTTTTTCCTAATAGACTCTTTAAAGCAAACAAGAAATTAATAAAGTTGTTGGAAGTTAAAGCCCAATATTTTGAGGGGTTTTTAAATGGATATTCAGGGTTGGTGTGTAATATCTCTCTAGGCACTTTGAGACCATAATTACAACCTTCTTTGAACTGGTAATACTTCACAAAAATAGAGGGTGACGATTAAAGTATATCTGGCAAAGACACCCCCATTTCATGATGACAGTTCTACTTACCTTTTTGTACTATGTATCAGAAGAGTGAATTCTTATTCTCTTTCTTGCAGTAGGTTTGTCTGAGAGCATGTGATGACAGAATTTGTCTTTTGACCATGTTACGTTTTTTTGAAGGGATAAATGTGTAGAAATGAGGTGGTATTTGGAGGCTTCAATAGGCAGAGAATGAATAAGCACCCACAGTTGAGGAGAAATATGCAGTAATTTAAACTATTAGATTCTATTTAAAGATGTAGTGCCTAAAATAGTAATTCCAGTTACTCAGGGCACTAAAATGTATCTTTACAGATGAAGCTGATAGATCGACTGTTTAAGACAATCAAATTAAGAATATAGGCAATGATTTGCATTACAGCCTCATTTGTTGTTTCAAAGACAATTTCTTTTTTTTCTTCCCCCTTCTCTTCCTCCCCTCCAGTAGTAGCAGGAAAACAGATGTAGTTACTTTCTTAGACATATAATTTCTACCAAATATTATAGCCATCCTTACTCCAAGGTTTATGACCAGATTCATATACCTGTGAACAGGGTAGCAGTTAAACGGTTCTGTAAGATAAGAGGTTGTTTAAAGTCATGCTAAGAGAAACATCACCAAGACTAGTTAGCTAAAGTGGAGTTTTAAACCCCATCTGTCCTTTATTAGAACCTTTGAACTAAATGCCTGCAACCTGTTCTCGTTAGATGCAGTAACAGGAATAGCAAGTGTATCTTAAATAAAAGGAAAAAGGACTTGGAATGTGTTTGGTCAACACATTGCTGCTCTTTCTGTAGAATATCCCGTTCCAAAATATGAATACTTTCCTGGCCATTCTGAAGTTAGGGCAACACATTTGAAGTTATCATTTATGCTCAGGTTTCAAATTAGTATTTTTACATATTACTACCAATCTAAGATATGGTAATTCCAAATTTCTCATTCCTCTAATGAATGGATGATAATCCTAGAATTTACTTCATTATGCTTTTGACTAAACCACTACTTCATAAAGTATTCCAGAAGATAATTACAGCCGAACAAAGTGTTCCCCAGGTAATAGTCTATAAGTAGTGCAAATTATCCTTTGCATGTATTTTATTTTAGGATTCCTTGCTTTGGTTCCTTAACAGGTAAAGGCATTCTGAATAATTACCAATGCTATCTGCATGATGTACTATAATTTTCTTCTCGAGACTGAGTGTTTATTTATACAGGTATGTCTTATCTTCTATGGAACTTCTATCAAGGCATTGGTGTTGACAGAAAAGTGCTCTGCTCTGCAATATTTAGGAGATAAAGAAGCTAAATTAACCCTACAGTATACTGCCTTTATAGTCTGATTAAAGCCTAAAGAATCTGAACATATGAGTGTATATATGAGAAAATAAGTGTTGTTATCCTTAATGAAACATATTTTAATGTGTTATGCTATTTCATAAAGTGTAAAGTATGTTTATCTGTAAAGAGCTCAAATAGTAAAGTAAAAAACCTTTAGCTCTCATTTTATGATTTCACAGAAAAATTGAATGAATTAAATGAACTTGAACACATTTAATTAACTGCTTTTTCCAATAAACTCTTTGATATTGTACATTAATTTTTACAGATAGATGGCTGATATCTTCTCCAGCTCTAACAACTGTGATTTTATTGACTTGCAGAGAATAGGAGGCACAACATTTTAATGTTTCAGAAAGATGTAGTCTTTCATGAAATGATTTTTTTTATTTATTCATTAAAAGCACAAGTCAAAATTCCAAGACTTTTTTTTTTTTTTTGAAAACTGTAACATTTCTTTGCCAATGGTTTAAAGACTGCAAAACTTAGTCCTATTGTTTTGAATGTACATTATCTTTGGGGTATAGTTCATGGCCCTTACGATGGATTAAGGGTGTAAAACCTGATACACGAAGCAAGTTTAAGGAAATAAATTAATTCCAGAAAAATTGTATGTAGTAATCCAATTTATACAGCATTCTCCATTAAAAATTGAGTATAAATATAGCCTAGCACAAATTGTTATCCCATGTGATAATTTTTTGTTCAAGTACCTCCTCTTTTGAAAATAGGGATTCCACATAAATATCTCCACAGCTCTTTCTCCTTGAATTCCATAGCCTCCAAATAAATTTTTAAAACTTTATAATGATCTGGCAAGTAAATTGATAGTCCCGCTTATCTGGCTAACTGGTAAAGGCTTACCGACTTTTTGTGTTTTCCCTTCCCCACACTGCAAACTCCTGTAATATATTCATAGCAGAAAATATGATTTGTGCCAAATGACTGTGATTTGTATATTTGGTACACAGTGATGATGTCTCCCTTAGTGTTTCAGTTCAGAAGAGGAGAGCACTTTTGATGTGAACCTCCTGGTCATCCCTAGTCACCTACCATTCTTTGATTCCCATCACACAATGACCCTTGGGTGCCGTAAACTGGATGAAATCAGATGGAAGTGATTTCTAGAGGATATCTTCCAGAACTGTATGTGATGTGCTCCACCAACTCATGGGGCATTCATTCTACACAAATGGACTAGAATTAGTCAGAAGCCTTCAGAAATGTGCGCACAGCAGTCACTGGGTTCACAGCATCAACTGATCACTCTACAAACTCTACAGTTCCCATTTGTCTACACCACTTGCAAATTTAGACATAATGTAGCCCTGTCCATGATTAATACTTATAACTGTTCCTGAAATATGAATAATAACTGTTGAGGTAATTAAGTTATGTAGACACAGGTGAGTGCCTGACCACATAAAGCAACAGCATGAGTTAGTACAAATACCTTGGATGTAACTCAGGAATACTTGATCTGCATTGAGTCCATTCAATATGAACTGATTATGAAAAATTTTTGTATTTTTCCATCATTCATCCCCCTCTTCCCATCCCCTTATATCAATTCTACTCTTCCTTGAAGTTAATCTATTTCAGTTACCAAAATGCTGTTCATTTCCTGCTTGCATGATACACAACTTTTCATTAGTGTGAGTGAGGAAAAAAATCTGTATTTCAGAATTTAAAAGGACCATTCTGTAGCATGAAAGTATTTCTTATGTTTGGTTGCAAAGCTGCTACATAACAACATTATTGCCTTGATCTTCAGGAAACCATCCCCTGGGAATTTTCTCCCAAACCAACTCTGCTGAGTCATCTCGAGGCTGATCACATTGAGGACAGCATGAACGGTGAGCCTCAGGAGGCTGAGCTGGCAGCACCTACAGAAATTATGGAATGTGAGAAAGATGTATTTTCTCTTTCCTGTTCTATATTTTATTCTGATATTATGACAGGGTTATTAGGCACCAAGTGGAAATGAGGAGGAGAAAGTGAGTGACAACATGCAATAAAAATAATGATTAACTGTGGCAGGCTGAGAGGCTGGGAGATATGATGGGAAGAAAGGAAAATCTACTAAAAAGAAAGAGGAAATTGGGACAAAAGAAAGGTGATATTTAGCCCTTCTTTTCAAGATCCCTAATATATTCATATCCTATCAATCTTCCTCCCCCCAAAAATATTCCTTTTCTGATTTTGTTTCATTTGAAGCAAAGTTTTACATTTCATTGTAAACTCTGTCTCATTAGAGCATCTTAGACATTTACAGCAGTTGGAACTTTCAGAGGGACCATTCTGTTCTATTTGTGTATGAATTTATCTATCAAAGGGGTTTTTTTTCAAAGGGATAGTCCCTTTTCTATCATCACGGAATCCGAAAGCGAATCTTAACTAGGTAAAAACTTCCAGACTTTATTTTTAATTCTTAAAAACAGACACAAATAAAACAACCAAATCCCACTGTCTAGTGCAGGAATCATTGACATGTTAAGCCAAGAAAAAATATACAGTAGAATATGTCCATGGGTAAATCAGGTGTCTATTTTTACACTGAAATTCAGCTTTTTTAATAGTAAAATTCTGTTTTTAATCAATCCAGCAGGATCTGGTGGTTTCTTTTACAATTTCTAACTCATAAATAAGAAATATAAATTTGTTCATCTATTTCTAGTTCTTTTATCTTCTGAACCACTTATAGTAGTTAATAATGCTTTCTTGAGGTACAGTTACCAAAAGTGTATAGTAAACAAATAATGATCCCCACAGTGCATACAAAGGTAAAATTCCCTTCCAAATTCTATTTGATGTTTCAAAATTTATCCATGAAATTATAGAAGCACACATACTCATCCTGAAAATCCGTGTTCCATAAATTATCTCACATGGCTGCTTCATTCCTTTTGAAGTCATTGCTTTCCAAAGTAGTGGCAGCCCTCTCATGCTACAAATACGACCTTTTTCCTGTTTCTGGGTGCATGACCTCATACTTTTTGAGTTAAAGCACAAATCATAAGGTCAGCTACCCATCCAGTGTGATGGTTTGGCTGATATGACCTGTCATTACTTCCTTCTCCACTAGTTTTTGTGACATTTGTGAACTTTGTCAGCAATATATTTAAGTTTTGTTCATAAAGATACCAAAGAACAAAAGACTGGGAACTTATCCTTAGAAATCATACAAGAGATAGCCACATTAGTTGAAGATTTTCCTTTTGATATTTTTTTGACTAATTGACTGTTTCTATTCACCAATCACTTTCTTCACCAGCCCAGATTTTTTCTAGTTTTGTTTTTTGCTTAGATTCCTGCTACAAATTTCAAATACTCTTCTTTGCCAGTATGAAGTATTTAATTTAGACAAACCTGAAAAACAAGAGAGCTAATGCTCTTCTGTCCTATATCCCGTTCTTTCATTAAAAAATGATTCCTTGATTAACTAATGAACAATTCACAACACAATAGTTTCCTGCGGGAGCCACACTATATTTTTCATAAAATGAAAAATCTTCTGAAAAACAGATGAGTGGTTTCTTATTTAGCAGATCACTTTTTTTGACTCATATGTATGAAACATAAACTAATACTAAAAGTCAACATGAATGCTCTTTCTTAGAGAACAAAAAGAAAAGGGACTAAGTTACAAACATCCAGACTTAAGTAGTGATTGATTTGTATTGCTTTCCTCTAACCTCTGCTTTTTATCTAGCATTGACTGTCAAAACAGAATAAGAAGGATTAGGAAGTACTGGCTTACTTCTGCTAGGAGGTAAGCTTTTATTCTATATGAGGATTATTAAAATCAGCAAAGGAATAGAAATATTGCATGAGATTTGATTAAATTGAATAACATACCAAAGCAAGAATAATAAAAATAATTATATGCCTTAGGCAGGAAATTCATTTGTATGGACTGAATGTCATTTATCTATGAAACACTCTGTTCTATATTTTAAGATTTTACTTTGTATTTTACAGCAAAACCTCCTGATTAAATTTGTTGCATTCCTGGTATCAAAATATACTTTGCTTAAATTGCATAGCAGATAAGATGAGATCGGATTGATCAGAACAGTCAACCACAGATAATTTTAGTGATAAAGATTAAGAGTTGCTATAATTGTATTATGCCTCAGTAAATGTGGTGTAGCCTGAGTTGGGTTGAGTTTGTAGATTTGCCTATTCATATCTGAGTACACAAATTTAAAAAACACCAAAATTTTTTTATATATTTCTGTCTTTCTCGATATTCAATGTAGAACCACTTATAAAATAACATTTACCAACTGGTCTTAATTATAAATAGAAGCTATGCTACACAGGAGTAGTTCATTTGTAATACTTGAAAAAGAAGTTCTGAATTATTATCAGAATGAAAAGTGAAGAGCTGGTTTGTTTCAAGGTGGAATAAAAGATATTAGTCAGGATCACAGCATTGTGGATCTAAGCACACAAAAACTGTGTAAGAGACCCAAAAAGATGCACTCAAAGAACTGCCCTGACAGATTTGTATCAACTGCTGACACAGTGGGAGCTCAGGGGCAAACACATATTTTGTTCAAATCCATGTAATTTTATATAAGTGCACAACAGTAATTCCCTCTTTAAATGACATCATCAGTAAAGCAAATTTTTAAAAAAAGATAATGCTATTATAATCTAGGCCTGGAAAACCAATACATTCAAACTATAATAATATGCATGGCATCAAGACAGGCAATACGCAGTGTCATTTGCAAGAGTTTGTATTTAACATGCTGGTATTTAATTTACATTTGACTTTAACCCAGAGCTTATGATGCTTGTGTTTTGAATTAATAAAACATGTTTTGGAGATTATTACAATCCCTTTATAGCTTTATTTACACTGCAGTACAGATGTACATTACCAACTATACTTCTATATCAATGTATTTGGGCTGAGAGGAAAATTACAGTTTTGCAAACAGGCCTGGACTAATTTGAACCTCGGTTACATTTTGTCTTACAACTTTATAAAACTACTAGAACTATTACGCTATTAAACTATTAGACAATTAAAACTAATAGAATTAATAGAATTTTTTTAAACTTCATTTTAGGTAAACATCTTCCCTTATTTCCCTCTTTATAAAAACATACCATCATATTTTTACTTTTCCATTTAAATTGCTAGATTTTGACACTGGATCAAATTGAGTGTGCTAATGGCTGAATTCCCATTCCAATGGAGTATCAGATATAGATTCATCTCTCTGTCTCATAAATTTGTAACCAAAATAGCTAAAAGGCACACCTCATCATTTTTTACAAGACTCCTGACTTCAGAAGGTCTGGCCCTATGGTATAAGTGTATTGTTAAATTTACTTATGGTGGCACAGCGTTATACAGTAGTTGTAATGTCACAAATATAATTATGTCTACAGAAGTTCCACTGGAGAAATAATAGCTGAAGCAATACAATAAACTTTTAATAAAACACCTTTTAAAATGTCACTGTAATTTCAGGCCTGTGCAGCCATTCAAATTTATTTCTAATGCCTAACTATTTCTGATTACACAGATTTAATCCTTAACGCATTTACTGATAACGCATTTACAAGACAGACACTGCATTAATCAGTCTGCCTTAGGCATACCACGTCCAGTCGCTCATTTTGATGCTCCTTTGAGCAGCTATGGAAAAAAAGTATATGAGTGTGCTTTGCAAGAAACCCAAACTCAGTTTCCTGGAAAATTAAAAGCATATTCTGTAGACTATTTACAGCCTTAGCCCATAATACTCAAATGAATATAGGGATCCACATAAAAAGACCACCGGACAGGAAACCTGAACATGACCATGATGCTGACAATCATATAGCAAACGAGTGAATTTTTCTTCTCTGGTCTTGAGACTGAGTGGACAAGCCTAAATTGCATCAAAGACAGCTGATTTCTTTTACCTCTTCTAAGAGAATGGCAGCATCCAAACTATATAATGGAAAGGTCTCTGGCCCACGCTAAGCTTTTAAACTATATTAATGCTACCTTGCCCAAGACAAAGCTACAACAGGAATCCTGCTGAGAAACTAATGATCTAGTCAGTCATGTGCCAGTGCTCAGCTTTACTCCCTCACCCTTTTGACTCTACCACTGTAAGCATAGCCAATAGGCACTAGGCAATTTGTCTCAGCTGTACAAGTACGTCTGTAGCCCAAAGACAACAGTAAAACCTTTTGCCTGCTCAGACCATCACAGCAGCTTTCAGATGCCTGGATTAACCAAAAAGATACCAGTTCAGGCTATAGCAGTTTGAAACGCTACAAAATTATTCCAGGAGTCTGAAAGGAATAGAAAAAGTCGCAATCAGAATTTGCTTTGGTGGTGTGCATTGTTTTCTAACCTATCCATTTATCTTTTGTCACTACTTTGGACCTAGTTACACTTTCAGTACTTTGCCTTCTCCTTCCAGAAGTGCTTCCAGTGGTCAGCTGAGTTTCTAGTTCTTGCTTGTCTTGAAATGAAATCTTCTGAATTTTTTATGTCCAACTAGAATGGTGCCTACGTGTCAGCAGCTTGTCATCTGGTTTCTGGCTTACAGGCTGCTACACCTCCATTTTCAGAAACAAAGACAAGTGAACTTCACAAAAGGTCTTTGAAAAATGACGTTTTATTTAGCACCTGTAGTAAATTTCTACAATAAATAATAATTAAGAAAAAAATTTAAAAAACAATCACCCAGCCAAAAGCCTCCAGACATATTTAGTCCCAGGTTTGTATTTCAACCCAGGCTAAATTAGATAGAATTTCTTCCCAGGTTTCAAGAATAATTCCTGTGAACAACAGGCTCTTTCTAGATGTGTATGACTTTCTCGCTCTGCTACTTTCCCTGAATACACATGGATTTTCATTTCAAACCCTGCAGAGATTATTTTATCTTCATGGGCAGGATTAATCAGGATAAATATAGACATCTACGTCTGAACTAGTTGTCTAGACTTTTGATAATGTCAATGGAAAGAAATAAACACTCTTTGCTTGTGATTCATTTCACACCAAAATAAATCTCTAAAATAAGTCAGATGAATCATGTTGTAAGACAGCCTGTTTCTGTCCATTACCTATAAAAGGACATCAGTCAACTAGTTCAGATGAAGAGAGCTACATCTGCTCTAATGAATCTCACTCCAAGTGTCTTCTGGGTTGGTGCCTTGTCAGTCGATCCAGTTCTTTATGCTGGAGGAGGTATGGGAGCAGGAAATAAAAACCATGTCTAAGGGGCAGCTGTTAACTATGTCTGATGGTGGCTACTCAACCTTGCTATACCCAAAGATGCCATATGCAGCTCTTTTTAAAAAGTAGTCCTACGGTTTCTGTATTTCTATTATATTCTATAATGAATGCTACAGTACCATTAAAGGGAAATCAAAGAGTATTCTACTAAGCCTTCACAGATGTTTTCTTCTTTATTCTATGTTGGGCTCCATCACCACAATTCAGCAGCTGTTGGGAGTTCTAAGATTTCCTGGTCATATTTTTGAGGAGTTAAAAATTAAGCATCTGAAACAGCTGAAAATGAGAGACAATGCAAACTATGGTTACTAGGCTCTCAAAGCCAAATCACAAGCTATATCCAGAAGCAGAGGTGGCCCTTGACAGTTTCCTAAAAATTTTTACTAGTTTTCACAGCTGCAATATTTATAATGCTACAATGAAATCCCAACCATAATTTTCAAAGAAAGCCTGCTGCTAAATTTTTAACGTTGGGATTTCAGACCTGATTTTCACACATATGAATAGACTTTCATTGCTGCATTTTATTCTTCTGTAGTAGAAAAATTGGAGAGTACTGGGCAATTAGCTCTTATTTGCCTCAAAATGTGCTGTTGTATTTTAATATCAAGCTGTCAGATAAGCAATCACTAGTCACAACATAAGGACTGTAATGATTTCTTAGTTGTTGTTTTGTTATTTTGGGGGCATAGTTCTAAAAAAACACTGAGCAGTTTCAGTTCTGGGAGGTGCCAGGCCACAAAAAGCCAGATCATGCTATCAAATGGGTTCTGCAACAGAAAGATAATATACAGAGGAAAGGAACTAACTTTGTACTGAAATTCCTGCTGATTTTCCAGAAAGATTTGCATGTCTTAAGAGAAACCCTTCTCATGCATTTAACAAAAGCCGAGGCTAATGTAAGTAGTGTAATAGTTTAATAAGTATTTGAGAAGCAAAATCAACTCTTTCAAAGTTGTACATATGCAGTTAAACACATTATCTTGTGTTATAAAGAAGACACCTGTGACTATTTTAATCAATCTTTCTGTAGCAGCATATAGAAGTGGATTGAGTGCATAGTTAACGTTTATAATTCCTTAAAAAAATACTTTGAACAATATTAGGCTGCTTTATATGTTATTAATACCCTGTGATGAGAATTGGGAAAAGTAATTTTCATTGAATTCAACAAGTGTTTTCTCTTAGACTTCATTCAGGCAAGTTTTCCACATGTGAAGGCAGAACACCTCAGTCAGTCAGGCCACTCACTCTAAGTCAATAATGTTCTTAAGTACTTGGATTTTTCAGAGTTCCTGTGATAAGTACAGTGCCAGCTGGATACTTGGTTCCCAAGCATAACCCATTGATTTTTTGTCTTTTTCATAATAATGGTCATAATGTCACACATATAGCAGAAAAAGGATGTAATTTGAGTCAGAAATTTTCTGTGTGACCTCGACTTTGATTTTTATTCTCTCTTATCTCATATTCATTTTAATTAGCAAGGTAATGCAGCTAGCATCATTTGATTAACTGAATAAATACACTCTGTGAGACAGGCTAGGAAGGCTGAATCTCAGGAAAATAAATAAAATCTTCTGTATGCAGAAATTGAAGATATCAGAGGTTCTAAAATACATTATAGGACAATAACCTACCTCATGTCTTTATCATCTGAATGATCCTGGGAGAATGTCTTCATTCAATACCTGTAACAATACCACAACCACCTTTTTCCCCTTTGTGCCCAGTATCTCAGTTTTCCTGAGATAAATATATATGTTTCCTACTCCTTGTAAACTTCTGAGGAATTGCAAATCCAAAGAAGTTCACATGCTTTCTCTAGTTATTTTAGAGCTTGTCCAAGCAAATAATATTTTTGTCTGTATCTTAATGGCTGTGGCTCATAGCTTAACACTATTTTCTTCCCCAGGCATAATATTAAAAGGTACAAGCACTTTCTGTTTCTAATTCTGATGTCCAAACTATCACTTTTCCTCAGCATGTCTTTCTGTGCTTTTCTCAAAAATCTCTGTAGTCCTTTAACCAATTGAAAAACTATTTCCTTCAAGTAGTGATTCAATTTTCCAAGTCTGCTTCTAATATACCTCTGACAATGTTCTCATTATGGTTTTAATCCTGTTGATAGCCATCTGCCTTAGTTAGAATTATGAACTCCAATATGTCATTAAGTTTTAAAGAAGGCTAGAAATAAGATCTCTAGTGTCTCAAAAAAGTCAAGTTTTCAGTGAGGAGTTTCAAGCATCACAGTTCCTTGAACTTATAGTGAAATAAATTAGAAAACATATAGATCTATTAGAAGGCTCTATTTTTTCCTGTAAACTGTCAAAAAATATTAACATATAGAAATCACTGCAAGCTTTAAGGGTTATTATTTATAAAAGTCTACAAATACTTTTTTTTTATGCTTTTGTGCCATTCCTAAGGGAAATTTTTTTAAGCATTTTTTGTCATCCTCTAGCCATAAGGACTGCCAGTGCTACTTCTAGTAAGGTATGGCTGGATGATATAAAGCGGTTACCTTCTGACCATGAGTTATAAGTAAACAAAACTTCAGTTCATCATATCACCATTTACCATTTACCTCTCTTATAAGCTTTCCCTTGTCTAGCTGCCTTTATGTTTCCTCATCCTCTGAATAATATTGTCCTTTCCTCCTTAAATGTTTTCATCTCACTCCTTAACACTCAGCTTGGATCACAATTAGAATTAATTTCCAGTCAATATACATGAGATTTTTCTCTTTTCTTCTTTTTTTTTTTTTCCTTTAGAACTCTCAGAAGCTAGGAAATCATTC
This sequence comes from Calidris pygmaea, assembly GCA_003697955.1. Lineage (NCBI taxonomy): Eukaryota > Metazoa > Chordata > Aves > Charadriiformes > Scolopacidae > Calidris > Calidris pygmaea. Next base: position 459,453 of record QJSC01020921.1, read on the forward strand.
ATGTTGGTATCCTTAGAGACGAGAGATATCATTAAGATACACAATAGACAATGCAAGATTATGTATGCAAATTAGGTTCAACCATGTTGAGAGGGAATTGTCCAGGCCTCAGAACGCTAATATTTTGGTGACTTATATTAAAGTCACTGTGAAATATTTTCCGTGGGAAGAGTAAAGATTTAGAGAAGCTGAATGAATATAAATTAAATATTTCAGGTGAAGTATATTTGGATGAATGTTTGATGTTAACAAGCATATATCATTACTTAGCTACTGTAAAGTAAAACATGAGGTATGCTTAGCCAGCATGTAAACAATTTATCTTGAAACTAAAGAGGATATACTGTGGTAATTGATATATTGCTTCATATTATTTGATGATTTAGGTATTCCATTGCAGGACAGCATCCATTAGAGTAGATTGGAACACGTGTGATAGAAAATACAAGATTTTACTGATGAAAAAAATAACAGGTATTAAGATGACCAACAGGCAAAATAACCATAAACTTCTGAGTTACTTATGGGACTTTTTTCAACACATGAGATTAACCAAAGCCATGTGCTGTTCTACCTCTTATCTCTTTCTGGTGAGAAGCACTAGCTGACACTTGCAACAAGAGACTGTTCCAGTCACCTAAGAACTTAAAAATAGTTTTCCAAGACATTTGCTACTGGGAAGACTAACAGAAAACAACTCTAACTCCTCAGATTTCAAAAATTGCTCGATACTGCAGGCACTCGATGGGTTTAGACTGTTGCATGTAACATTTTTTTTGATGTGTCCATCCTGGTGAACTAAAACTACTTCACATTCATATTAATTCATTTTAAACACTAAAAAGATCATTTGATTGAAAGAAAATTTATAAACCAGAAGCTTTTACTACTAAAATGTTATTCTAGATTACATTTAATTGCATTTTTTCCTCTTTAGCTGTTTCTCTACTTTGGCTATTTTTTAGGAAAGTAACCTTGATACTCTTTCTCAGGAATGACTACTGAAGTTACACTTTTGTGTTTCCCTTTCTTCAGTATCAAATTCTTCTAAGTCAGTTCTTTGTAGGTTCACTCCCCAAACCTGGGTCACATGCTGCCATTTAGTGAAAAGCTAATTCGCATTCCCTGGGGGCTTCACTAGTGTTTTTTTGTTTTGGTTTTATTTCCTTACTAGCATGATCTTTTTAAATTTAATAGGGTTATTGCAGTTTGCAGTATTTTTGAGGGTGTTACAACATCTTTTAAGTAATTTATTGTTATATGTAACTAATGTTCATTTGTCTTAATTCACTGTTTGCTCTTGACAGAAACCACACCTGATATTCATAATGTTTTTGACAGAGGCAGTATTCACAGAGTATTTTTTGCTTCCACTTTTGGCCAGTTTTAGGGTTCTGTTCTTGCAGTCATAGCCCACAGTTACAAACCTCATCTGTAATCTTGAGTAATATTTGCATCATTGCTGTTAGAATACCTATACAGTGTAGTTTGTAATTACTAGATGTAATGGATGTAATCTGATTTTGGATGATGATGAATTTAATCAGAAATGAGAAAAAAAACATCCTGTTCTCAAAAATGGAAACTCATGTGTTCGATGGATGGACCACTTGGTGGATAAGGAACTGGCTGTATGGCCACACTCAAAGGGTTGAGGTCAATGGTTCAGTGTCGAAGCGGCGGCCAGTGATGAGTGGTATTCCTCAGGGGTTGGTACTGGGACCTGTACTGTTAAACATCTTTGTTGGAGACATGGACAGTGGGCAGAGCGCACCCTCAGCATGTTTGCTGACAACACCAAGCTCGGTGGCATCGTCGACACACTAGAGGGAAGGGATGCCATCCAGAAGGACCTGGACAGGCTGGAGAGGTGGGCTCGTGCAAATCACATGAAGTTTAACCAAGCCAAGTGCAAGGTCCTGCACCTGGGACGTGGCAATCCCAGGCACAAATACAAGTTGGGTAGAGAATGGCTAGACAGCAGCCCTGAGGAGAAGGACTTGGGAGTGCTCATGGATGAGAAGCTCAACATGAGCTGGCAGTGTGCCCTGGTAGTCCAGAAAGCCAACCACGTCGTGGGCTGCATCAAGAGAAGTGTGGCCAACAGGTCACGGGAGGTGATTCTACCCCTCTACTCTGCACTCGTGAGATCCCACCTGAAGTACTGTGTCCACCTTTGGAATCCTCAACACAGAAAGAACATGGACCTGATGGAATGGGTCCAGCGGAGTGTCACGAAGATGATCAGGGGGATGGAGCACCTCCCCTATGGAGACAGGCTGAGAGAGCTGGGGTTGTTAGGCCTGGAGAAGAGAAGGCTCCGGCAAGACCTTATAGCAGCCTTCCAATCTCTGAAGCAAGCCTATAGAGAGCTGGTGAGGGACCCTTTGTCAGGAAGTGTAGTGACAGGACAAGGGGTAACAGTTTTGAATTGGAAGAGGGGAGATTTAGATTGGATACCAGAAAGAAATTCTTTACTGTGAGGGTGGTGAGACACTGAAACAGGTTGCCCAGGGAAGTTGTGGATGCCCCATCCCTGGACGTGTTCAAGGCCAGGCTGGATGGGGCTTTGAGCAACCTGGTCTGGTGGGAGGTGTCTCTGCCCATGGCAGGGGGGTTGAAATTAGATGATCTTTAAGGTCCCTTCCAACTCTAGCCATTCTATGATTCTATGATTCTATGAAATAATTAATTGATGGTAAATAGAAATGTATTTTATTTTTCACTATGGATGTACATTTGCTTTATTTTCATGTTCTCCTTTTAATCATGACCTTTCTTAATCTACTCAAATAGTCGAGTTGAAACAATTTTGTTTTACCTGATTTTGAGAGGTGACACTGTTCTTGGTGATCTGCATTTTCCTACTAAATCACCTATGAACATGCAGACAATCAACCTGATTGTCCAAAATATCTACTAGCTCCTAGAAAAGGAATGCTACTCCATGAAATTGGAGAGCTATTTGCCTGACTGCTTTTTCCTGTTTGAGCAAAGTTACCCTACAAAATGTCTTGGCATATTTCAAACAGGATATTTATCTTTTGAAAATAACTATTGATTTTTAGTTTGTAACTTGAGACTAATTAAATAGGTCTGAGTTTCTGAGTCAAGCCTTCTTAGGTTAATGGGAAAAAGGATGTTTCATTGACTAAGCTGCTAAGTGTGGCTTTGGAAAATGTATTATTTTCTTTGTTCTAGTAAACATTGTTTTTATGACCTTGGAAATTCAGGACTAGAATTGTAGAACAATGTAGTCACTTAAGGATGCAGTTAGGCGGTAGGAATGGTAATTTGTTTATTCTTCGCAACACTGAAGAGCAATTAAGGTGCTGTTTGACTGTTGGTTGGAATTAATCTCCGTGCTGTAACTCACCTAGAGAGGTATCTGTACCAGTAAAGCAGCCAGTACCCGGTTGAAAGCTTTGGCAGTACAATATTCAATTCTACTGTGTTAAATCAGCATGGTGGTCCCTGACTCAGCTTTGGCCTTAGCCAGTTCTTACTACTGCAGATAAATTCCAAATGCTTTTCAGGAATTTAAGTGACTAGGGAATCATTCTTCTCAGGCAATTTGGATGCAAAAATCCTGTTCGGAGGCAAAAAGAGTAAGCTAGGAGAGAACATACTCTAACACCCTCTGGCCCTGATGTTAATTTACTATCATGTAGATATAGCGCTTTCCTCCTGAAGTTATACCCAAGTTGGCAAATGTTGCCAAGAAGGAGAATAATGCAAAAATAACAGGCTAATGAGACTTGGTTGTTTCTAGGTCAAAGTGGCCTCTCATCACGTCATCTTGGCAGGAGAGCAGAATGAGCTACAATCTACCACATGCATGTAGGCCTACCCTAGGTATAAGTAGCATTTTGATAGTGAGGATAACTGAACTTCTCTAGCTGGCAGGAATGTGAGACTGTACCTTCGAGATCTATGGTGTCACTGAGATAGATGTATTTGACATACATCAAATGATTCAATACTTCTGAATATATGCCTTGATTAAAAGAAATGGCTGAAAACACACGTGCAATTCCAGGAAATAAGATTAGCTTTTGGAGAAGTTGGCTACTTTTGGTGTGACATACTAGTTTGTCTCTTCCCAAAATCTAGAAACACCATAAAGTATCTAAAACTTCAATACTATGATCATGTCTACATCATAAAAACTAAGCTGAAAGTCTTCTTGTGCCATCGTTACGTACTCACAACACAGCTACCTACTCCTGAAATCTATGCCAGTAGATACTTTATCTGGGTATAAAAAAGCAAGGGCTTGTTTTTTTGATCTTGCAGGCAGCAGGTAGGGCCAGGCAGGTGTGCATACAGCTGGTCTCTCACACCACAACAGAGCGGCCACATCCAGACTGTCTCTCTGCTGACCCCCAGGGTGCTCCTGAATGTTTCCCTGGAAGTGTAGTACCTGGGCTGTCACAAAATACCATGGACAAGCCAGGCTCCAGTGCTCAGATCCATGCCCTAGCTCTGTTTATTTACTAGTACAGACACAGCTATGGAGCCACAGTAAAGCCACAAGTGAAGTGAATGATACAATGAATACAAGCAGAAGAGAGGTGTTCCTCCCAAATCAGTCCCTAAGATAACGCATTCTATTCACTAATGTACTACAAATGTTGCACATAAAAATCCGTAATGCCATTGAAATGATTTGAGTTGTCACTCTGCCTTGATATCAAAATAAAAAGAGAATGTTCCAAGGAAGGACGTGTAGGCCTGAACTTGCCTTCTGTTCTTAGCTCAAGATCCTTATTTAGCGGGGTAGGCAGGTGGCAGCCATCAGGCTCACAACTGCACATTGAAGCCAGTCAGACACATGCCTGCATCCTCAGTCTTTGAAAACTACACATTGTTAAATGGATGAAATTGTGCCTACAGAGTCTTTGAAAAATGATTAGCTTTTAGACAAAGGAAAAAAGTTTGCTTTCTGCCATTCGTGTCTTTAGATAAAAGTAATTCTTGGATAGTCAGCTTTGTCCAAGGTTCCCAATTGCTTACATACTGCTTAATCATTTCTGCTCAAGACTTGATGAATAAAAAAATAAATTGCACTTAATATATGATCAGATTCTAAGTTGAGTACTTTTTCCTGTAATGAGAAACTACTAATTATTATTCTCAATTTTGTTATTACTTTGCAGATCCATCCCATAGGGAAATAAATTAAAGAAAACAAATAATCAGTTCTTTCATGTCCCTCTACACATAGAAAAGCTGCTCATTAAAAAAGATTATGGACTATTAATTTGATTATTCTGTACTTTGCAGGATATAGTAGGGAAGAGAGGAGGAAAACCTTTTTAAGGAAAGTACTTTTGTCCTTCTTTGATGTAAATACATTTTGTTGTGATAATTATCTTTTAAGAACTACAGTCTTTTATGCGTGAATGACTTTTCCTTGTCTTGGAAAGATTTCACAGTAATTTTGTCAAGACCTTTATATCTTGAAAGTAATAGATTTCCTAGTACGTTTCAGTATAAGTATTTTTTAATTAAAATGACAGTCAGAAGAGATTTTTTTTATTTTCTATTTCTATGATATTTATTTTGACCTTTCACTTTTACAATGAATCCTTCTTTCTTGCTGTTCTGTCAAGAGCAAGGGTGTCACAAGCACCCTTCTTGTGAACACTAAAAATCATTCTACTCATTACCAGTTCAAACTAGAGACATTTTTTAAAAGCATCTATTTGGAGAATGCTGTTAGTTCAATTATTATATTGGAATACGTTTTGACTGCAAAATACAAGGTACCCAGTCTCATACCAGTTTCTGCTGGCAACTTTCTTGTTGCCTATAAATTTTGAAAAAGACTTCAAAATGTAAAAGTCAATAACAACAAAAGGAAGCTTTTGTGATGAGCTGTTTCTCAAAGTGTCTCAATGACTGTTTCATTCTTCTATGCAAAAAGTAGTAATTTTCACTCCATCTTATACTTCCTCTGAAATCTATATTTATTCTGTATAGAATTCATATGCCATGATAACACACTCTGGAATAACAGTTTCGTTTGTACTCTGCTTTGCTTTATTATCTTTTGTAAAGAAAAAAAACTTATGTGTTGTTTTCAAAACACTATTATAAGAAAAATTCTCTTGAAATGTTATTTTTGCACCAATGGAAAAAACCACAAGCTTTAAAAGATGGATATATTTTACAAAATAGAGGAGTGCATGTTTTCTAAATCTTGTTCTGTTTCATTGGCCTTCAGTCATATATTTTTCAATCTCACTTGTACTTCTATAGAGTCACTGTAAAAGAGATTCATGATAACTAATAGATACTCTGTGGGCCTTTCTGCTACTTTGTGTAGTGCTTAAGATAATGTTTTTGGATAAAGCTTGCTTTATTTGTGACTAGATAATTTACTTAGGTAGCTGTAATGAAAATACTGTGTGTACATTACGTACTTGGCTAGTTACTCCCTTTTAACCCATTTAGAACAACATGTCCCTTACTAAAATAGTAATAGAATAGTTTAGAAAATCTGCAATGAAAAAAAAATCTGCATGTGTTGGCTGACATTTAGTAGTTAGAAGAACTTCACTTCCTATGACTAGATAATAATAATGGGAACTGCTAGTGGGGATTCCTACCCCACGCAGCTGGAAGTATTCCCATCTGCATTTGGCAGCTCGGTAGGTCAGGCACTGGCTTGAGACTTGTAATTATTTTCTTTGTCACAGTCTTTCAGTATGACCTTTGGATGGCTATTTTTCCCTCTCTGTCCCTTAGCTTCCACTCTGTCTTGTCTATTAAGCTTGTCAGTTCTGGCAGTTGGAATTGACTCTTACTATACACTTATACAGTACCTTAAGGACCTTGATATACTCCCACAAGACTGGTAATCATAATAGATAATAGCATCAAGAAGTTCTGAAAAGAAGTAGGGAAATATTTATGAATGACATCCTTTAGTCTGTGGTTTCATGTTCAGCTCCCAGGAGACCTTATTGCAGTCTTCCAGTACCTAAAGGGGGCCTACATGAAAGATGGAGATAAACTCTTTATCAGGGAGTGCAGTAATGGGATGATAGGTAACAATTTTAAACTGGAAAATGGTAGCTTCATGTTAGATATTAGAAAGAAACTCTTTATTGTGGTGGGAGTGGTGAAATACTGGAACAGGTTGCCCAGGGAATTTATGTCCCTGGAAGTGTTCAAGGCCAGGTTGGGCAGGGCTTTGAGCAACCTAGTCTAGTGGGAGGTGTCTCTGCCCATGGCAGGGGGGTTGAAACTAGGTGAATCTTTAAGGTTCCTTCCAACCCAAACTGTTCAGTGATTCTAGGTTTCTATGAAATGATTAAATGGGAAAAACTTATAGTCCAGCACCAGGAAAGAGTAGATTGAAAGGAAAGAGGTGGAAATCACGCAAGAAACATTCACAAAACTTCAGACTCAGACGCAGCAAGTGAAATAAAGGTGAAAAAATAACCCATTTTCAAGAAGTGAAACAAAGAGAACCTCAAATGCACAATGGGAGTACCTCAAGACTTTATCTCCATTCTTTAGTAGGCATGTAACTTCTCCATCAGAGTAAAGCTGAGCTAAAATTTGAACTGGCTGTTTCCTGAAAGTGAAGAAAAGTTAGGAAATTCTTCCCATCCAGGCCATTCAAAGCCAGTAGGAAGATTAAATATAATTAAAGACCCTGATTCAGTCAGGAATGAGAGTGATGCAAGTGAGTTTCTATGCAGGAGTTCCTGGAGTTCATTGTGACACACACATATTTCTTGCTTTATAGTACTGCTCAAAACAATATCTTCCTATGAGTACACAGTACTATATATGAATCTGACAGTCCACATATGATTCACTCCCCCCCCTCAATTTTTTTTAAATTACTTTCTTCACAATGTAAATTTCCTCCATCCTGTTTGTGTAATTTAAACCATATGTTACTGCTTCTGAACAGATGACATTCAATTGGTTACACATATATATACACACACATATATTTTTTTATATATATACAAACACTTTTTTTCATTCAATTACTTAAAATTTAACTGATGCATATTTTAATTCCAAAAGTAATATTAAAATAGCAGAAATACTGATATGCTTCAATCCCCCAGAAACAAACGCACAGAAAAAAAGTGGACCATATCTCTGCTTGGACCTTGAATACCACAGAAGTATGTGAAACTGCTGCCAGGTGCCTATGGCAACCTGTGTCTTCTATGCTTGGACAGCATGTAAGAACTCACTGCCAACCTGTAGGATGCATGGGGTGCGTAATGCACAACAGTTCATGTTTTTAAGGATACTACCAGTTTCATCCAGCATGTCTGCTAGTTGCTATTTGTATGGACATCAAAGCAATGAGTCTGGTTTCTTTTTATCTTCTTCAAACTCCATGAAAAATCAGGTCAGAGACCCTCATTTGATATAAACTGAAGTTCAATCTCTGTCCATCATCAGAAGATCAAGTCAGGTAATTATACCACTGTAGTGGCATGATTTTTAAATCTGCATTTACTGTTTCTGGTTATTTATTGGAGTAAAATATCTATCAGGCTTGAATGCGTATCTAAATCCCACGACATACAAACATTTCCTTCCTGTCACAATAACAGATATAATGCACTATATATTACGTAACAGATTTAACATAAAGCACTATTGCAAATAGTGTCTTGCATTTGCTTTTGTTCTGTTTTATTAATTATGTTTAATAAGTACCAGGATCTGACAAGACACTTCATAATTTTCTTGTGCGGTATGTGTGATGCTGTGAATGTCAAATCCATTACATTGGGTATTATGGGTTTTCATGTGCAGTAATTGTGTCATTAATTGCTACTTAACCAAGTTTTTGTGTACATACTTTGTCTGTGTAAGACTTTTTAAAGAGTATTTTCTGTATCGGAGGTATTTCTAATGTTAATTTTTTAAGAAAGAAAGCAAGATTTTTCAGAGCAATTTGGCATTATTTTACGTATCATTTTTGTTGTAAGAGGCAAATTAAAATCCATCAAAATGTCATCTAAACAAACCTCTCTTAAAGCACAAGCATATTTTGAGTCTAACCAGAAATGGCTTCATATACCGCTGAAATACACTATTCCTCTGACTTATGTGGAGTAGTTGCTTAACAGTCCGTAGAAACAATGTGCAGCATTTTAGAATAAGAAGTACTGAATAATTTTTTCAGCTGAATTTCAAGGAATATTTGAGGTAAGATGAGTATAGAGAAGCAGATTAATATTTTGTCAAAAGATTTTAGCTAATGCAACCTTAATTCCGAAGACGAGACATTATTTCACAACTGTAAAAGATCAGAACATTCACCTTAAGGTTCTTATAGATAATCCAATCCTAATTACTTATTTTACCTTCGTCATTTCAATCAGCCCCAAGATTATGCTTACTGTACATGCCTGCTCACAAGTACTGACAAAATTTTGAAAGCATTTTCTAAACGAGCCAGAATTAAATTTATTGGTTTTCTTCTTAAGGATAATTTTTTTTATGCGGAATTAACTGCAGCAATCTCAGAATCTCTTATTTTTAATTGTTTATTTCTTTTAAATTATTACTTTATACTTATTCCCTGCTTTTTTTTTTTCACAGTTTAACACTGCAAAAAGCCTCTTTTGGCTTTTAATCCAGCCGTTAAAAGCCAGATCCAGGCAAAAAACCTGAAGATAGAGTGGTTACCTGAGGAAAGAGAAAGTTAAAATGAAGGTGAAATAAAAACTACATTAAAATAAATGGCAACGTTCTCATTGACTTCAATAGGGGCGGAGTTTCATGCAGAGTGTGGAATAAAAGATTTATTTTCCTTAAAATGAAAATATACCCCCGTCCCAATGTCATTTCACTGTGCAAAGACAGTACTTCTATAGATTAAAGGCAAACTGCTCTAGGTATCCTTCAAATACCTAATGAAAGCACATTTCAGTGACAGAAAAGCAATTTCCGCAAATCAGTACTGTATAATATTATAAGATCTGTATTTAGTGATATGTTAGTTTAACTGCAGAGGAAAATGGTTCTATTAAAGTACAGACTAATAAAAGTTGGGGTCTTTGCCTTTAACTTCTGACAATGAGGGTTATAAGTCTTTTTAAACATGAGAAATTTGAGTTTTATGATTTCCACGTAAGTTGACTGATGCATCATAGCTTTCCTTCCCTGTGTTATGCATAACCTCTAAGGCTCCCCACATGTCAGTATGTGGATCTGAGCAATACTTTCTTTAGCCAATGACTTGGCATCTTTCTTGGGATGCTGTCAAAGTTCTAAGACTTTTATTCTAATTCTAATTCTAAGACACAGAAACAGAATGTTTTCTGTTGGACAGATAAGAGAGAAAAGATTTCAGTAATAAGCTTATGAGTATGAGAATTAAAAGGTATGTTTACACATCACATTGTCTTTTCCATGGGGATCAGAAAAGCTGCACATCCGATGCTTATGCTGTGAGTTCCAATTAAAAATAGTGAATGCTGAAGCTATATAAGAAGGGACTTTTATACCAGTCCCATTATAATTTTACAGTGTTTTATGGAAATGTAGAAGAATCTTTACACAGAATTTTGTGGAAAGATGCTCCACTTAAATGAAAGGGTAAACCGAAAAAAAGGGAAAAGGTAAAAAACAGTTATCAAAACTAGAAGATGTACCTCTTACGCAAATCATGCCAAGTAAACTTAATAAGGCACCTCTAAAAGTTAGATGGTTCATAAAATGGGAAAAGTGAAGCTAAAAATGAAATCAGAAAAAACCCCAACTTATTCTAGGTGGAAAATGAGGATAAGTTTAAAGTGCTTATCTTATGCAAATGCTAGAAAAAAGTGGAAGGATCTAAAAAAGTAGAAAAATAATTTGCAGAAAATTCTACTTATCTATGCGAGGAAGCAGCTGATGTTTTTAGCAAAGCGCTTGAAGGAATAAAATTTTCATATATAGCCATATGTTTTGCAAGAGTTTTCCAGTTTAATAAAAATTTTTCATGCAGCCATTGAAAAAGCACTTTACAGAATATGACCTTGTTGGTTAAACGGAACAAGTGTGCACCCTATCGTGTCTGCACAAATAAGACAAGTAAGTTGGGCTACTTAGAAAACAGCTGTTCCACTTAGCGCAGTATGTTGAGGACTTTGAGTTTCATTCTTCTTTAGTCTCTCATGCTATCAATAGCTGAACATAAAACCTATTTTAAATAATAATCATGGTCAGTGGTGCCCAGTGCCAGGAAAATAAACAACGAGCAAAACTGAAACATGGGAAATTCTCTCTAGACGGGGGTAAAAAAACCCAACTTTCTTACTATAAGGGTTATTGAACATTGGAACAGGTTTCCCAGAGAGGTTGTGGAGTCTCCATCCATGAAATTATTCAAAACCCAACTGATTTTGCCAAACCCAACTGCCAGAACATGGTCCTGGGCAACCTGTTTTAGCTGACCCTGTATTCAGTGGGAGGGCTGGACTACACAGTGAGGTGCCTTCCAACCTCAGCTGTTCTGTAGTTCTGTGGCTTTTGGAAATAATAACATGTAAAAGCAGGTGGTCTTTTTAGACAGTTTGACTCTTATGAAATACATAAAAAAAAAGCTGTATTGCTGGGTAAGAACTGCAAATCAGGATGCACACATTGGCGAAGAATGCCTCACGAATTTTTTTTCTCTGGTTCCCTGGGCCACTCCAATTGAAGGGTCAATTTGTTTCTCCTGACTGGGGGTGAAATTGTGAGAAACCAGAGCAATATAATAGTTCTTATTATACCCTGTTCATTTAACAGGTTTCCTTACTGCAAAGCAGTACTAGCCAAATTAAAAGCCAGCCTGGTTCTCACCTAGCTCCATCCTGGGCCAGTTAGTCAAGATTGAAAGCACTGAAAGGTGAGTTGACCCTGGCTGGACACCAGGTGCCCACAAAGCCATGAAGCAGCTCTACCACTAAGCTCCTCAGCTGGACAGGGGAGAGAAAATGTAACAAAAGGCTTGTGAGTTGTGATGAGGACAGGGAGATCAGAGCAATTACCATCATGGGCAAAACAGACTCTACTTTGGGAAAACTAATTTAGTTTATTACCAATCAAATCAGAGTAGAATAATGAGAAATAAAAACTAAATCTTAAAACACCTACACACAAGGCCTCCTTTCTTCCTGGGCTCAACTTCAATCCTGATTTTCTCTCCATCTTCCCCCCGAGCAGCACAGGGGGACGGGGAATGGGGATTGTGGTCTGTTCATCACATTGTCTCAGCCACTTCTTCTTCCTCGGGGGGGTACCCCTCAGACTCTTCCTCAGCTCCAGTGTGGGCTCCCTTCCACAGGATACAGATGACCATGAACTTCTCCAAAGTGAGTCTTTCCCACGGGCTGCAGTTCTTCATGAACTGCTCCAGCATGGGTCCCTTCCAGCCCATGGGGTGCAGTCTTTCAGGAACAGATTGCTCCAGCATGGGTCCCCCACAGCGTTCACAAACCCTACCAGCAAACCTGGTCCAGCGTGGGCTCCTCTCTCCATGGGTCCACAGGCCCTGACAGGAGCCTGCTCTAGTGTGGGCTTCCCACGTGGTCACAGCATCCTTTGGGCATCTACCTGCTCTGGTGTGACATCCTGCAAGGGCTGCAGGTGGATGTCTGCTCCACTGTTCGCCTCCATAGGCTGCAGGTGGACAGCCTGCTTCACCATGGTCTTCACAGCATAGAAAATGCACACTCTGAAAGATGACTATTGTTACACATTTCAGTGAAAATCCTCCCTAATGTTCCACATAAAATCTATTGAAATCATTGATCTGCCATAAATTTTAGGCCAAGAAAATAAAGGGAGTTCAACCAAAAGGAAATGAAACATATATCTATACTTTTCCTTTAAAAATTTTAAATAAAGAAACATTTATCAGGCTTGACAGAATCCGTTTGTACAGAAACTGAACAAGAGCTTACCATAAAATTATCATTGTCCAATCACACGAGATAATAAATTTCTAATCTGGAGCAATATTTACAAAAAGTTATACATATCTTGAAATTATATTTTTCTGCTGAAGATAAGCAGTAGTAGTGCGGTCTATAATGTAGTCAAAAGTGTGCTTTTAACTGTAATATTTTTATATGCATTATTCAAAAGAGAAACCAGCTTAGTAGTGGATAACAATTTGGGCAGTCTAAATGTCTAAATTTCTAGTAAAAATCTCTCTATCTATTTGATTCATTTTTCTGCCCATATTAGCTAACCAAAGAACATTTTAAAGCACAAGAAAGAAATATGGAGCTCAAAAAACAGTAAACAAGTAATTTTGTTTGCAGGGAACTATAGACATAAGGACAGTTATAAATATACCTAGCAAACAAGAAGATATAGTAGCAAAATAATTACAGATACTTTAGATTATCAGTGAAATATATGTATCAATATTGCACATTTCTTCTGTTCTTCTTTTACTTGCTACTTGCTTCTATGCAAGCTTATTCATTGGAAATAAATTAAAAATCAAGCAGAAGCCAAGTTCCTATTTTCCTGTCTACTTTTTGTAACAAAAACCTAAGAGAGTGAGAATTGCACGTTTGAAAAGGAAATAAGTGGAGGGGATTGGGCATGGAGATAAACTCTACAAGATGATATTACACTTCAAGTGGGGTTCTGGGAAATCTGGTCCTATTCCCAGTTCTGTTGCAAGTCTACTTGGTGGCGTGGAATAAGTCACTTCCCTCTGAACATTGGTTTCACAGATGGGAGAAGTACTACTATAATATTAATAATCTCTTTTCACAAGATCCATATTTCAGCCATGTGCCAGTTGGTGCCAACTGATGGTTTATAGCTACTTAACATTGACACTAGGGCACAGAAATACCAAAAAAAATCTTATGAAAGAAATATTTTTAGACAAGATTATAAATACATTCTGCAAAATACGTAGGAGTACTTTGTTCAAAATCTATCCTGGAAATGTCTTGTATAAAAGAACAACCTTATAACACACAGAAATGAGGGAGAAAAAAATAGTTATAACTGAATACTTATTTCATCCTTAGAAATCATAGACAGATGGGATAAACATGACCCCCACCAGATGCTGAAAAACTGCAGGAATCCCTTCTACAGGGAAAAAAAAGATCTATAGATATTTTTTTTGATCTATTACCTAAGTCCTCCTTCCATCTATTATCGTCTTATTAAGTAATAGTCCACATACATAAGTAATGTCGAGAGTTTTGACACAGTTGGAGTAGTCCCAATCACACATAAAATAGACTTATTGTCTAGAAGTGACCTCAAGAGGTTATATGATTATACCTGTAGTTCATGACAGATGTTTGCTGAACCTGTTCTTAAAGACCTCCCATGATGGAGATTTCAAAAGCTCCTATGCATCTCAGTGCCTGTTTGCTGTAATAAAAATCTCTTTATGCAGAATGTAAATGGCAAAAGGATGGAATGTTGAGTTAAAATGAGAATCGGAGGTTAGCATATGGAGAATAATTTAAGGTAAGACAGAATTTACTTCAACAATTACTGTTGCAAGGTTCTTAGGTAAACTCGCCCAAAAATGTAATGTATTAACTAAACATATGCACAACCGGTACACGGGTAAGAGCCTATTTGCATTTTTTCATTTAAAATGGACCATTTTCACTCGAAAAGAAGAAAGGACAAAATTAATAAAAAAAAAGCCTTTATTATCCCCAAAGGCAAGAAGCTCATTTTACATTAAATAAGCTGAAAAATATATTAAAATAAGTATTTTATTCTAAACATATATCTCAGAACACTTTAATTTCATAACGTCCAAGTCACTCCAACTTCTAAGACTTTTTAAAGTACGAAAAAGTATTTGTTCTAGCAAGAATCAACAGGCTTGCATATGACATGAAAATTTGTGAAGAGGAAATTGAGAAGCATTACATAAAATAGGCAAATCGTACAGGACACAGTGAAATGAGGAAAATAAACCTCTTTCATTTTTAACCTTGCAAATTATGGATAAGATACTAGGCATATTAATCTTTCAAAGTAGTTCCTCACTTATCTCCAGGAATGACTCATATCATCAAATCTCAATGGTGTGCTCTGTGACTTAACACATTTCATTTAGCACAAGAAGGACCTTCTCTCTCTGTCCACAAGGAAACTACGAGAGGTAGAGATGAGACATGTTGGGATTCACATCAACTCCCCTCTGCCTTAGCAATGAAACCTCGCCAGTCTTTCCACTATGCAGGAGGGAATAGCAAACACCCGGACCCAGAGAGCACCGAACAAGTGGACAAGTGATTGTCACTGAAAAGTCCAGTGATTCAGGACATACAGCTGAAAAGTGGAGTCTGTAAGCATGGTCCTAGGACTGGTTTTTGAATTGCACTTCACAGGGTTTGAGATGTGAAAGAAAGTATGGAGCAGAAAGCAGAGCCCTGAGCTCACCTCAGCCCAGAAAGCATAACTTTCAATCAGTTATATTGGGCTTCTTTTCTCTTCCTTTCTTTCTATCCCCCATAATCTTGTTAACCCTGTGAATTCTTCCTTGCAACCACAACAGACTGCATGGAACATACTCTCAGCCTGCCTAGCCTTTCAGCTGCAGCACACTCCCAAATGGTTTACTTGAACTCCTTAGGTCAAACAAAATGTATGACCTATGTCTTTTCTTCTCAGTAATTGATCTAGTGGGCATCAAATTATGTGCTACTCTGACTCGTGCAGCCAAGATAGCAAGAGCTAAGAGCTCAGATGTCCTTATAATTGGTGTTTTACCAGTTGATACCCAGTTAGCTAGCAGGTTTCTTGTGCACAAGACTTCCAAGGAGCTTTTCAAGGTGTCTCATTCTCTTAGTCTGAATAACCATCCTGAAGCTAAGACCATGTTGTGAAGCCTGGGAGACCCATGGGGCCTTTGCAGATGTAGCTAAAATGCACCTAACTAGACCAAGGTGGTTAAAAGATAGTGGTTTGATGTGCTCTGTAATATGTCCCATATTTTTGGCCCCTAAATTCAGATTGTGGTTAAAACCTGACTGTGAGGCAAGTATCCCCCCATTGCTCGTGCTGCTCTTGGTCTCCCAGCTGCACCAACTGGACCTGTCCCATTTCCTTCATGCACAAGTGCTGGACTTTCTTTCCAAAGACAGCTTGAGTATGTGACAAAGCCAGTGCACAACCTCCACATCACCAAGTAGCCATCAAAAGCAAGTCTGCAGGGTGCCCTGTAGCACCCATCTACCCCACATCTCCCATAATTTTTCAATCAGTTATAACGATAGAATCATACAATAGTTGGGGTTGGAAGAGACCTTTAATCGCCATTTATTCCAAACTCCCCTGCTATGAGCAGAGACATCTTCAATGAGACTAAGTTGCTCAGAGCCCCATCCAACCTGACCTGGAATATTTCCGGGGACAGGGCAGCTACCACCTCTCCGGGCAACATCTTCCACTATTTCAGCACCCTCATGGTAAAAAATGTATTCCTTATATCTAGTCTAAATCTACCCTCTTTTAGTTTAATGCCATAACCCTTCTCCTATCATAACAAGTCCTGCTAAAAAGTTTGTCTGTGTCTTTCCTATAGGCTGCTCTAAGTACTGAAAGGCCACAATAAGCTCTCCCTGGAGCCTTCTCTTCTCCAGGCTGAACAACCCCAACTCTCTCATCCTGTCCTCATAGGAGAGGTGCTCCAGCCCTCTGATCATCTTCATGGCCTTCCTCTGGAGCCACTCCAACATGTCCATGTCTTTCCTGTGCTGAGGACTCCAGAGCTGGATGCAGTACTCCAGGTGGAGTCTCACAAGAGTGAAGTAGAGGGGGAGAATCACCTCCCTCAATCTGCTGACCCCACTTCTTTTGATGCAGCCCAGGATATGGTTGTCCTTCTGGGCTGCACGTTTTTGGCTCATGTCCAGCGATTCATCCATCAGTACCCCCAAGTCCTTCTTGGAACGGTTGCTCTCATTCCCTTCCCCAGCCTGTACTGATACCAGGGATTACCCCGACTCATGTGCAGGACCCTGCTCTTGGCCTTGTTGAACCATGGGGTTCACATGGGCCTGCTTCTCAAGCCTGTCCAGGCCCCTCTGAATGTTATCCTGTTCCTCAGGCATTCCAACTGCACCACTGAATTTGGTGTCATCTGCAAACTTTCTGAGAGTGTACTCGATGCACCGTCTATGTCATTGATGAAGACATTGAACAATACAGGTCCCAGTACGGACCTCTGAAAGACACCACTTTTCACCAACCTCCATCTGAACATTTAGCCATTGACCACTACACTCTGGATGCAACCATCCAAACAATTCCTCATTCACTGAACAGTCCACCTATCAAATCCATATTTCTCTGATTTAGAGAGAAAGATGTTGTGGGAGATCATGTCAAAGGCCTTACAGAAGTCCAGATAGATGACATTCATAGCTCTTCCTTGTCCACTAGTGTAGTCATTCCATCATAGAAGGCCGCAAGGTTGGTCAGGCTGTATTTGCTCTTGGTGAAGGCATACTGGCTGTCTTGAATCATCTCCATGAGCTTTAGTGTAGCTTCTAGGAAGATCCATGATCTTCCCAGGCACAGAGGTGAGGGTGACAGGTAGGTAGTTCCCAGGGATCCTCCTTTCTACCCTTTTTAAAAATGGATGCAATCTTTCCCTTTTTCCAGTCACCAGGAACTTCTCCTGACTGCCTTGACTTTTCAAATATCATTGACTGTGGCTTGGCAACTGCATCAGCCAAGGTTCCCTTTGTTGCCTTGGATTTTTATTCTTACCCATAAGCTTTCAGCCTGCTCTCTGAAGCTATGCTTCAGAGACAGCTCTTCACACTTTGTCCGTTCCTTGATGTATAGGCCAATGCCTCCACCTCTCCTTCCTTTTCTCTCCCTTCTGTACAGCCTATGAGGTATTTCCTCGGCGTTTCCCTCTTGGCTTCTTTTACCTCATGAGCCCCTGGCTAATCTCTGTAAGACTTCAAGTGTGCTGCAGTGTAGCCAGCACGTCTCAGACCAACAGGCTGCAGGCCCTTGCTAGCATCCAGTCCCTCTAACGATTGCCTGTCATCCCACAGCTTGTCACAGGCAAGCCTGATATTACCTGCTCTCCGCCCTCAAGCCTAGTTTAAAGCTCTATCAATAAGCCCCACTAGCTTGTGAGCCAACACCTCTCTTTGAGAAACATGAACCTCATCTGACGCCAGTTGTGTATTAATAATTGTGTACTGATTCTTCAAGTCACTGATAATTGTTCTGATCTGGTATTGTTATATTTGTGGAAGAGGAGAAAAAATTTTGTCGGTTCTGGGTGGAAGATACTGTACATAGATAGTGTTAGATACTCACCAGTTTGCCTAGGACAGAAAACCCAGCCTCCACACAGTGGAATTATTTATGCAAGAGAAATTAGATTGTTTTTCTTGCACTTTTATAATCCTTTTATCTTGTTCTTGTTCAGCTCTTTTATTCAGTCTTTTTTTTTTTTTTCTACTCTTTCCATGATCATTCAGTTAGGCCCCAAGTAGGGGGTTGCTCATAAATATTTAGAAATCTATTTATTTGCTAGAAATGAATTTCTTTCCAGCTACAATACTGAACAAAGTGAAACTGTCACAACCTGAACCTCCTACACTCTGTAATGCTGTTCTGCCATGGCCATTATTGTACCTTGTCTTTCTGTTATATTGCATCTTTCAAAACCAAGGAATTAGGTGTTTTCATGTGGTATAAACTGCAGTATACGTTAGTGATTTTAAAATGTAATTTTTAGACAATCTGGTAGAATTAGTGTCTAAAAGGACTTCAGAGGGACAAAAAAATAAAAATATATGTTCTGCTAAAACCAACACCCTAAAAAAGCCCACAAACAGCATATCGAAAAGCACTGTGAGGACTTATATAACCTACACTTCTCATTATGTATAGTTCTTTGAAATTGAAGTAATTGTTCTGTCATAGTTGGCAATTAAAATGAACATACAAATGTTTAGAAGATAGTGGAAGCTTTCAGGTACAGCAGTTAATGATTTCTGCAATGTATTTACCTGTCGTAAAACATTTATAGCACATGACTGAGTTAAAGACACATTTTTATCAGAATTAAAAATAGGTAAAGAAACTGACACCTTGGTCTCCTCCACCTCCAGGTTTCACTTTGAGAAATACAATAATCCAACATCTAATGCTTTACAAAACAGCAGAAACACTAGTATTCTTCTATTCCTATCAGTTTATAAACTATATTTATAGTGGGGGAAAAATCTGCTGAATTTTCCACTGAAGCAGCCAATTCATTTTAGATTAAAGCTTTATTTCTATTTAGCGTAATGTATGAGCTTCATACCTGATACTAAGACAAGAGTGAGTTGCAAAAATGTATTTAATAACACTGTTCTTTGAATAACTCCTGTTGCTCCTTTTGAAACAGATCTAATTTTATTTGTCCTGCTTACTGAGATGTCAGTTTCAAATATACTATACTCAGTATTATTTTATCCACTGAATAATCTCAGTGACAGAGTTTACTGGGTTTATTTTGTCCCCTTGTGGAATTCAGTTCGCAGTCACCACTTACGTAGGTAAGTATTCTCCATTAATTTCCTAGCCTTTCTCTCTAAAGATGCCATAGAGGAAAAGGGTGTTTTATTTGATTCCACCCTAAAATATGTACTTAAGATTCATCTGATGGTTACCTGTGACCACAGTGGAAGATGCACAGGTTTTGATGCATAATTTTGATATGGCTACAATTAGGTGAAGAAGGAACAGAAAATACAGTATGCTGCAAGCCCCACTGTGGCTATTTTTTCACAGGCATTCACAGTGCCACATACATTAAAGAAAATAAAACTATGGCCAGCCCCAACAGATTTTGGCCCACAGTCCATGAAGTGGGGAAAATGTAGCTGGCTGTGCCGCTGAGCCACAGGAGGGAGCTGACCAACCCTGCCTGCAGGGACTCTCTTGTTGTCCCCAAAAAGATATCTTTCGTGCAGATGCCAAGATCCACCACAGACGTATCACTTTCAGGACGCAAGAGAGGATATTTTTCTCAGAACTCACTATATGTCTTATCTGAGGAATAGAAAGTGGAATTTTCTCTTCACAAGTAATAAGGATGACCAGGAGACCACAAAGTCAAATCTTGCTTGGTGCCTAGTGAAAAGGAGTGTCAAATCTTATTACTGAACTGCAGTATTCCTACTGTGATAAAGTAATAAACTGTGGCATATACTAAACTCTGCTTTTCTGTCCCTTTTTCTTTCTATACCATATTAATAAACACATGAAAGAACATTGAACAGTGTTGTTTTACACAGCCTGCTGCCATTATTTGCCAACCATCACTCCAAACATTCCATCCTCAGTCGAGAAAGCCACGAACTTCTCTGTTGATCATAGCAGAGCGAATTCCACATGATGAGGAAGTTAAAGGAAAGCTTTTTATAACACTGCCCCTTCAGAATAATAAATATTAGAATCCTTTTTAATTAAATATCTGTATGACTTCTGTTTGAGAGATGATATGGTGAATGTCAGTGAGACTTTATGGAGCTTAAGTGAATTGAGATTGTGCTACTGCAAGGATTTCTGTTTCTGCTGCTGGCAAAATTATTAAGAGTAAACACGTCATGAACTGTGTCAGAGACATGCAAAATTACTTAAATGACTCAAAGGGACAGAAATAGAGAAAATCTTAATCTAAACCTTCCTTCTTTTTATTATTCTACCACACTTAGTCATTTCACTAGTGCTTCTATAATCTGCAATAATTGCCAGTCCGTGAATTGTCAGTTAAACAAATAATTTCAAATAAATAATGTGAGGTTTCAAATTGGTGTTTTGCATCCCAGTGGAGCTCTCTAATTAACAATATATATCTTATATTTGGAGAAATATGCCAGCATGATGCAAAGTCAGTAAACAAAAATGTGTTTAATAATAATTGGTGGGAATAATATGTGCATTGCAGATCTATTTCACAGTATTGCGCATCTTAAAAAATTAAGAAACAACTGATAGCTATGACTGAATACATTACAACAATAACGACAAAATACATTACAATAATAACAACAACAAGAATACACTAGTAGGAAAATGGAAAAAAAAATAATTATTGGACTAGGAAGAGGATACTCTTCCTATTTCCAGTTAAAATGTAGGATTGACATTTGGGAACTATTGATTCCTAATATCCTGCTCAATCTATCTATACTACCCAATTATGAACACATCTATTCCTCTAATTTATTCTTATAATTATGATTTGTTTTTATTTTTAAATAAACATAATACTTCCCAGTTTCTTGGAGCCTGGTGATGAAGTGCATTCTGTATAGACTATAACGTGAACTGACCTTTTAAAACCCAATTCTGTTTCTGCTATTAGTCTGGTTTAGGATTGTTGCAGTTGTCTCAATTGCTCTATCTACAACACAAGAAGCTATATGTTATGAGCCAAAGAACTGTTAATGTATTAAATAATTGCATCTGACTGTTAGAGGTTTATTTATTAAACTAATTTGCATTGGAAAATGCCAATTTTCAGTGGAAAGCATCCACCCCACAATATCCATTAATTTAATGCTCAAGGGAGTCCCTAAATTATAGTCTATTAAAAGCAACTTTGAACAAGAAATTATAACCTTTTGTAGTAGGAAGCTTAAATAAAATAAATAAATAAATAAAATATTTACATTAGAAGTTAGGAAAGTCGTCTAATGGTAATAATAGTGAAGCTCTGATGTGACCTAATTGAAATGCTGTGTGGCTTTTGTCGTCACAGATCTTTAAAAGAAACTAGAAAATCATTGGTCAAGAATGCTCCTGTTTGGGGTAAGGAACACACTAGATGATTCACCAAAAGCCCCATTAAGTCCTCTATGGGTATTTTATGTTATAAGAGAAAAAGGAAGGAATAGGTTACCCAACTTATGGTACAATGAAAATCAAGACCGTCTTTATACTCCAAGGAGAAATAAGCTCTTCGGAAAACAACCATCCTAGTGCTCAAAGGGCCACTCGAACATCAGCTCCTAAGTACAAGTGAGCACTTCTGTTCAGGAACAATATGCCTCAGAAGTGTGTACCAGCTTTGAGACCAGGTACTCGCTGCAGTATGGAGGTACATGTAACATTACCAAAGAAGTACATCACATAGCATAGAGCTTGGAACTGCTGGTTTCAAGGATGCCATTTATCAGTTGCTTCACAGTGGCAGGCAATGAAAAAGTTTCATGGTGATTTTGATTTTTCTGGACTTTCTTACGTATGATTTCAAATGTATGTGCACCTATAAAATTAAAATCAAAACATTAATAATAATATATTTTTTGTTTATTTCCCTGTAATTTTCATGAAACACAGAAAAAAAAATGGCCACCTAGATCTCAGAATATTCCCTAGACTGGTCACTGGTTTCCTGTGCATAAGACAGTGAAACAATAAAGAATAGTGTTAACAGGTGGAACAAAAATTGAACTATTAAGTGCATTAAGACTTTTATAATTATATTAGAAAATAATATGAAATTAATTGCTGTGCAAAAGAAGTTTTCTGCTTTCCATAATTTATTTGCTGACATTAGCCACTTTAAAAAATACAAGGAGTAAAGAGAGATAATGAACTCTTTCAGAATAACACTGCTAAAAAGAATTTTTAGTGCAGAAAACCCAATCAACCTCAAAGAGAAGAATGGGCTAATAAAAAATAAAAAAGTATCAGCATGAAATTTGATCATAGTGGGATGGTTGGATAGATTAACTATTGCAAAGTGAAATTAAAACACAATAAAGTGTTATAAGCAGGAAATTTCTGTGGGAAAAATGTATTAAATTTCACTTGCTTTATCCAGGCATAAAGAGATTTTGGTGACCTGACCTCCTGCATTTGTTTTATGGCTAGCATAAAGCTTTGAAGTGTGACAGCAATTAGGGTCATGAAGAGAGAAAAAAAGAATAAAAGTGTGGGAGGACAGGTTCTCTCAAGAATGCATTTCCACAGCTCTGAACACAGAAAGTAATTGCTAGTTGAGCATGGCCTTGTATTTTTAAGTTCAGAATGAAACAAAGCAACAGAAAAAGGTATTTTACCTTTGATGAACTCTTATTTGTTTCCGATTTAGAACTCTTGCAAGTAGCAGCAAATCCAAAACCATGACAATGTGTACCAACAACTTTTTTTAGTTGAGAAAACTTCCTAGTAATCTCTGTTGTCTTTTCACAAGATCTTTTTTTTTCTTTTACTGTTTTATTTATTTTTAGCAAACCTATGCAACATTAGCTTCCCCTCCATCTCCCCTCCCCCTGCTCCTGAAAGGCGAATCTTTAGTCATGGGATATCTGCTTAAAGCCCTGGTGAAATAATTTTAGATCTTCTGTATGACACAAGACTCCCTTTGAAGACATCTTCTTGGTAAGATCCATCAGCCAGAGAACACCATCACATCTTTAATTCTGCTGGAGTTGTTCTGTTACACACTCGGGATTTGTTTCTTTACCACTGTAAAGGTGCTGTGTAGGAACCTTCTCTGAAATAAATCATAAAGTTCTTGTGACTTTAATAATATTGAATTGAGTTGCAATTTAGAATAAATATGGCTTCATTATAATCACAGAATGATGTCTTTCTTAAAGAAAAGTACACGTACTAATCTGAGAAGAACATGACAATCATGGTATACAAGCAAGTGATAATCCCTAGGTTTGAAGACTTTTTTTTAATCTTTGGGATTTCTTTCTACTAAAAAAAATTAAAGTAGTTTGACACAGAAAATAAATATTATTATTGAAAGCAGTCAGTCATGGGATACATGGAGGCATACAGCTGTGATGCAGTGGAATCACAGAATCACTGTGGTTGGAAAGGACCTCTGAGATCACTGAGTCCAACCATACACACACACACAAAAACCCTACAATCTCAGCATGCCCTCACTAGAGCATGCCCTGAAGTGCCACATCTACATGTTTCTTAAATACCTCCAGGGCTCCACCACCTCCCTGGGCAGGCTGTTCCAGTGCCTGACCAAACTTTCAGGAAAGTAATTCTCCCTAATATCTAATCTAAACCTCCCCTGCCGCAACTTCAGACCATTTCCTCTGGTCCTGTCATTATTCACTTGGGTGAAGAGGCCAACACCCACAACTCTACAACCTCCTTTTAAGTAGTTGTAGAGGTCTCCCCTCAGCCTCCTCTTCTCCAAACTAAACACACCCAGTTCCCTCAGCCTCTCCTCATATGACGTGTTCTCCAGACCCCTCACCAGCCTGGTGGCTCTCCTCTGGACACACTCCAGCACTTCAATGTCTTTCCTGTAGTGAGGGGCCCAAAACTGAACACAGTACTCGAGGTGAGGCCTCACCAGTGCCGAGTACAGAGGCACGATGACTTCCCTACTCCTGCTGGCCACGCTATTCTTGATACAAGCCAGGATGACATTGGCCCTCTTGGCCACCTGGGCACACTGCTGGCTCATGTTAAGCCGGCTGTCCACCAACACCCCCAGGTCCTTTTCTGCCGGGCAGCTCTCCAGCCACTCCTCCCCAAGCTTGTAGCGTTGCCCGGGGTTGTTGTGACCAAAATGCAGGACCCGGCACTTGGCCTTATTGAACCTCATCCCATTGGCCTTGGTCCATTGATCCAGCCTGTCCAGGTCCCTCTGTAAAGCCTTCCTACCCTCAAGCATATCAACACTCACACCTAGTTTGGTGTTGTCTGACAACACTGTTGGTCAGGCTGACAGGCCTGTAGTTCCCCCAATCCTCCTTTCATTCCTTCTTGAAGAAGGGTGTCATGTTAGCCACCCTCCAATCATATGGTACCTCCCCTGTTGACCAGGATTGTTGATAAATGATGGAGAGAGGCTTGGTGAGCTCTCCTACCAGCTCCCTTAGTACTCTTGAGTGAATCCCATCCAGCCCCATAGATTTATGCAGGTCTAGGTGCAGAAGCAGATCATTACTTCATCCTGGATTATGGGGGGGTTGTTCTGCTCTCCATCCTTATCTTCCAGCTCAGGAAGCTGAACACCCTCGGGGTAGCTGGTCTGATTCTTAAAGATGGAGGCAAAGAAGGCATTAAGTATCTCAACCTTCTCCTCATCCTTGGTTGCAGTGTTCCCCCCCGCATCCAGTAAGGGATGGAGATTCTCCCATCTTTTTATTGTTGATGTATTTATAAAAAATTTGTATTGTCCCTTATGTCAGTGGCCAAGTTGAGCTCCAGATGGGCTTTTGCCTTCCTAGTTTTCTCTCTGTATAACCTAAGGAGATCTCTGTACTCCTACT
This sequence comes from Calidris pygmaea, assembly GCA_003697955.1. Classification (NCBI taxonomy): domain Eukaryota; kingdom Metazoa; phylum Chordata; class Aves; order Charadriiformes; family Scolopacidae; genus Calidris; species Calidris pygmaea. Next base: position 484,703 of record QJSC01020921.1, read on the forward strand.
GAGTTGCATTTCCCTTCTTCCAAAGGTGGTAAACCCTCCTTTTTTTCCTAAGTCCCATCAAAAGCTCCTTCTTCAACCAGGCCAGACATTTTTCCCACCCTTCTATCTTGCAGCACGTGGTGACAGCCTGCTCCTGGGCCTTTAAGATTTCCTTTTTGAAGAGCGTCCAGCCTTCCTGGACCCCTTTGCCCTTCAGGACTATCTCCCAAGGGACTCTCTACACCAGTGTTCTGAACAGGCCAAGTCCACCCTCCAGAAGTCCAAGGTGGAGGTTTTGTTAACCCCCCTCCTTACATCACTACGAATTGAAAACTTGACCAATTTGTGATCATGAAGCCTAAGATGGCCTCCAACCACTACATCTCCCACTAGTCCTTCTCTGTTTGTGAACAGTAGGTCTAGCAAGGCATCTCCCCAGTGTGTGTTAACTAATAGCTCCTGCACTGTAGCATCTGTAAGGGAGGAAATAATAAAACCTGGGGTTTTGGTATTGCTTTTTTTTTTCCCCAAAATGTCTATATACTGTTACTCAGCAATAACCCCAGCTTTTCCCTTTATGACCTCACCTTTACCCATTCTGTTTCTGCTCTCCCAAACTCCCATATAATTCCTGGCTACTCTTTCCCATCAGTATTAACTTGCTTCATCTGTTCTTTAGTTTTCAGCTAAACCTAAACTTTAAGAAAATGCTGCTAGAAGTAGTGTCCAATAAATCACTGGTTTGTGTGACATAATATTTGGTAGGAAGCTGGACAAAGTTCTACACATTAAACTTGGGAAGATAATTCTGAATTGGTGAAGTCTGTGCCACCTACTCTGTCTTTTCTATCCTTAACCTCGCAGATTCCCTGATAATTTATAATCATCAAAGGGAGAAATGGGTAACTGAGATGCATATTAATCTGCATGCAAGGCAGAGTAGGGATTATTTATTTAAAATTAGGTGGTGAGCCTGGAAAAATTGCCTGCCGCTTCTGAAAGAGCAGTCTTGTCAAATGCTACAAGGAGAAATTTCACATTCTTATAGCTGCCGACTGTTGTAGAGATGACCTGTGTGTGGAGCTGGACAGGAAAATAAAGTAATGCTTTGCCAAGCGCTTGCCCGGCTTAGGTTATAGCTCGTGCTTTGTGCACAGAACATGGGAAAAGAGATGGCTTGTTTGCCCACAGAAAAACAGAAACTACAATTTATTGAGGGTTTATTTCTTCTTCACCTTACACTACTTACCTTTCTTGTATATACACTGCAAGTAAGTGCCTTGCTCCCAAGGCAGATTCTTCAGATTCCTTCTCTGGGCTTTTTATACGTCATCAATTGACCCATGGCTAGTGTTCTCCTAAATTAATTTCAACAGAATAATTTATTTCACAAACTTCCATCACTCTGTGTTACACAGGGGTGTTTAGTGGGCAACCTCACTAAACTTTGCAATGTTTTCTGAATTAGGACTTTCTCCATAAAGCTATCCTTAAGAGTATGATTTGTTTCAAGAGGAAGACCTTGGAGCTGCTAGTACCTGCCAATTTACCTTCTGGCAGCTTGTTGTCTTGCCATGTGCAATGGTTTTTGGCCTCTGCATGTTCTTTCACTTTGGGGCTGGATGGAAACTGGTCATCAAACTCTGTAGCGGAGTATTCTGAGAAGCCCCTGCAGGGGCATGTTTTATTTATGAACAGCTTTGTTTTAAAGCCCCTTTCAAGGAAACAACATAGCTAGAGCTTTCTAATTTGCATTTATCTGCTTTCTACTGGCAATACTGAACCTCATACAGAACTGCCAACCAGTCTTTGAAGGAAGAAGGGCTCAAGGCCCATTTCCCAGCACTATAATGTATGAATAATCCTTCATTTACATTGTAAAACTTCCATATGGTAGGGTATATTTTGTCACTACCTGTTATAGTAGCGACACTCCAGGGTAATGCTATACACATTTTATTTTTGAAACATCTGTTTAATATTGATTTGCAACATATTTGTGAGGCTTCTGACATATTTTGAAATCAATTATCTGAATAGGTTGCAAACACTATTCTCAACATTTGTAAACAGATAATCTCAAAAGCCCTTATCAGGTAATTGTTTGCATTTTACAGTGTTATTTGCCAATATCTACCTTTGGAAAAAAATGTTGATTATGTGAATGTGTTTGCCATTTTATTTAATATTTTTGTATTGTAAATACTTGGTAGTGAGCACTTCTTAATATGCAAGTTGCCTGGATTTAAGAAAACATAGCTGAACTAATTTCTTAAAGGTTATCTTGCTTGTCATCCACTGTGAGGAGTCTGACTTTAACAGTGTTCTTTCCTTTAACAGTTTGCTTTGGTTTTATTTTTTTCTTTAGTTCTCTCAGCACTTGAGGAAAGGTGCTGTGGTTGCTGAAGCATTGCATCCTTCTCTAGGTATAATGTGGCTGGAGGGTGTCACAGTCCTTCCGATGAATGCTACAGGAGTTCTGCCGGCAGGCTACTGCAGCACATCAGCTATTCTGAATGCTTTTGTTCTGCTTCAGCGTCTATCATGTGAATCATTTGTCCTAAGTTTAGTATCAGTAGTTCATGAATGCACCCATTTTACCTGAAAGGGATGGCTCCTTTGCTTTCCGCAGCACCTGAAATTTCATGCTGTACATTTTCCTTGCTCTGCTACATCTTATGTACATCATTGTGTGGATAATATATTCTTAGTTAAATTATAATTTGGCTTTCGTTAGTTACAGTGTGCTTCTTGAATAAAACTGAGAAAGCTGTTTTATGCTAGAGCAATCATCCATACACCATTCTCTATTTGGCCTTCAATTACCTGTTTGTTTTTATTCTTCTAACTTGTACCTATATTTTGTGCAGCTGCACACTTTACGAACCTTTTATTTTTCTGCACTAGTTACACTTACGCAAAATCTCATCCTTTAACTAATTGCTTGTGTCCTCAATGTGATGAATTGCTTTCCTTCTTTTTTCTTGTCTGCCTGCTCTGACATAATGGGTTTTAGGCTATAATTAACCTAGAGATAGGGCATTTTCCATTACGGTTTTCTCCATACCTTCACAGGTTTGCCTGTGCATACTGTCATCACTGCTTTACACTTTTAATTTTTTTTTCTGCAAAGATTTTGATGTCTTACCCCTTTTATCTTCATGTTTTCTTTGTGACTCCCTATGAATTATCTTTGTGTCTATTCTGCTGGTGCTTTACATGCGGATATAAATTTTTTTCTCTGCTTTGTCCTGTGTCAGTAGCATTTGGAGAAGGTACTGTGGGAGCTGAACATTCTTATTCAGGATCTTACTATTGATTTATACTGAATTGCTTGCTCTTTTTAACACTAGTCAGTCGTTTCTAGAGTTTGTATACAAGTATATTTTTTTCCCTGGGTTCTTGCCTATTTTTTTCAGAAAGCTGTCTGTTACACTCACATCTTATTGTAGACTGAAAATGCTCTCACAGTTCTTCTGGGCAGAACCAGCCTTCTCTCCACATAGGCTGCTGACAAGAGGAACCTTTGACTCTCAGGGCCAATAGTAGAGTTCACTATGCTTTCCCAGGTTAGGCAAACAAGACATGCAAAGATACGATGAGTATGTTGCAAAAAATGTGGTTCCCATTCCTTCACTCACCCCCAAAACATTTCCCTGTCTACATAGATTCAAAGGATGAGGAAGGCAGGAGAGAGCACATGCGAAGGTCTCTGCAGGACAGAGAAACAGGCAAAACCAGAGCAAAACCTAGAAAGCAATCATTCAAAAAATACCCTAAGTGATTCCTTCAATACATAGGAGCGAAGACACTAAAGTGTAGGTAGAGGTCATTCTGGCGTAAAAACTATGAGACAGTTAAGAGAACTCACATCATCACCTGGCAACTGGATTTCTCACCTTCTTGGGAAGAAAGTGTCTGTCGAAGCCTTGAGTATAACATTTGTGCTGCCTCAGGCTGACACATTGGTTACCAATAACAGGTACCAAGAATGAAAAAACAGCAGTGAGGAAAAAAATAAAAAATTGCACAAGGCTAATATTTGCTTCCATTTCTAATATGAAAGTTTGTCTTTCTGCAGATTTGGATCTGACTTGGGAGCAGCAGAAAGAATAGGGTTCCTTACTTTTTCTTCTAAATAAGGGGAAAATGCAACAATATTTGGACACAGTTTTATCTGTCCCTGCTTACATTTCCTACCTTTGAACTGAATGTAGCAATGTTTGCAGCTGGTACACTGCCAGTGTTTTCTTTAGAAAGATTATATCACTTTGCCAAGAGCTTAGCAGACTGTTAGCTAGACAGTCCTGCAGTCTATAAAAACAATAAAAAAAGAAAGAGATGTATGAAGTTCCTTCTCAAAGTTGTTTTTTTTTTTTTTTTTCTTTTTTCCCCTATCAGGATTAAGTGAGAAAGGGAGCCGAAGAGATTGGGACCATTCCTTTGCTTTGTCTTTTCCATTATTTTTGTTTCTAGCCAACATCCTATCTTTATGACTTTAACATGACTCTATAATCCTTAAAGGCAAGAAAATAACAACTGAGGTTGGCCAATGGAGGTTTCGCTGATAAAAGGAGAAGTAACTGTATGCTATATACTGAAGTAATGCCTGTTGTTTTAAAACATGCAGAACCCTTTGCATCATTGCCTTCAGAGATGCCAGATGCAACTCCAGGTGGCAGTGAACTTGAAAGCTCATTCTCATTAATACTTTTGCCAATAGCACAGTGATCTTAAGCAGCATAGATCACATTAAAGGCCTTGCTGAATTGCACTGTTTGTTTCGGCTTACAGGGACATCATTCTACTCAGTGACAAGAGAAGATCTGAGACAGTGTTAACTTCAATCGGGTTGTATTGCCATGTTTAGGTAACATGTTTACCCTATGATGTAAGTTTGAGGACTAAGCAGTACCTTTGTACATGTGGCTAACTTACTCAGGACCCCCAGTGGTATTCAGATATCACTGATTATTACCAAAAATTACAGAATAAAGATATAGACAGACAGAAGATGCTAGTGAATAGTCTGCAAGTTTATTTTTACAGAAGACCACACTTGCATGTGACATTTCTATATTCTTTTTCAAGCAGGGTTCAAAGCAAGAGAGGACAGAACTGCCCAGAGACATCAGTAAACTATTTAACTCCTCCAAGAGTCGCCACCTCTCAAACTCTCCCCCTCTGTGAGCTTGATGCAGCTTCTTCAAGGAAGTCAAAATAGATTTCTAGGTCTCAAATTTGACATTTGGAGTGTCAGAAAAGAAGTGACTTTGAAAGAAGGATGAAAAACTTAGTCCTGTGTTTCAGCCTCTTTTAGAGAAAATATTCTTATTACAGTCCCCACCATAGAAATCCCTATAAATCTGTTTGTGCTCCATTTTACTATGTCCTACTGTGTTTAAGCAGTTTGTAATTATCTTTGAACATTCATATTGTAAATGCAAGTGAAGACTCATGTGCACTGTTTCTACAAAAAGCTAGTTAATAATAATAAATACAAAAGTACCTTTTAGAATGAGAAGGACAAGCTGACCTTGATTTGTTCTTTGTCTTGTGTGGGTTCTAATTTTGTGGAAACAACTTTGTACCTGCAATTTAGGTTACTTTAAGATGTCAGACAAATCAAAAGGCAAGATGACTAAGTCAGTTAAACTGCAGGCAGAAATAATTGTGGGCAGCAGTGGCAACAGTAACCTTGAAAGAAGAAATTTAAAAAAAAAATGTTTTATTTGTGAAGTTTTACAACTCCTGGTGTTTTTCTTCCAGTCTCTAGAATATTTTGAAAGCCATAAAGTTATTATTATTTGGAAAAGGTTTTCTTTGAAGAAAAAAAAGTCACCTCTTTCCTAACAAGAAATGAGTTAAACCACACAGAAATGGAACCTAATTCTTCAATCTAAAGAGGACCAAATCCTGAAATGGTTTGTGGCTAATGGGGTTCTGCCACTTTCATAAAGTTTTTAAAGTATCCTTGGAAATTGAAAGGAAGTTTCCCATTAAGCTATGTGAAGCTCAAAAGAACCAAATAGAGAGTTCCTATAGAGCTAAAGACAGTCAGTTACTGGTGGGTGGCAATGAACAGAGATCAGTGTTGATTCCTGTTCTCTTTGATATCTTTATCAGCGATTTGGAAAATAAGACACAGAAAAAATTTTAGAGATTGTATACTAAATGAGGGGGAACTGTCTGTCAACACATGGTTGACTTTTCTCTCAGAATGACACAGACAAACATGGGGACTGAGCTCACAGGAGTCTCATTCTGTTTACTAAGACACACCTGAACAAACCCATGGCTGACCTTATAGTTCTGCTTCAAGAAGAAGGCTATACTAGATGAGTTGCAGAGGTACTTTTCAAACAACAGGATTATGTAGAAAGAGAATATTTACTGCTGTGTAAGAAGAGATATATTAAAAGAGCTCTGAAAATCTCCTTCAATTATTGATGTTGAACCATATGTATTAAAAGTTCATAACCGCTGGGAAATATCATTTAAACATGAAAGTCTGAATTAATCACAATTCATATATATAGTAGAAGCTGTGACTTTTGATACTTGTCCAAGAAATACTTGCCTACTAGATAGTAATTATGCAGTTTCAATAAGCAAGCTAATGAAATAAAGAATTTCTGACAATGTTCTTCTGGAAACTCTTCAGAAAGGCTTCAAAAATGTATTTTTGTAATGCTATTTTGTGGCTTAGCTTCTGCTCCAGGCTTGATTGTGTGATAAATGACAGCTTGACTGAGATGCATAGCTACCAGTGATTTTGAAAGCTCCATTTAGTTCTCATTATGTACTGTGCGCATCACTTTGGTTTTATTGGACTTTTCAGGAAAGGGCTACACCATCATTCTTTAATTCTAAATAGAAATGGAAAGCTGTAAATCTCTATACAGAATGACAGCTTACAAAACGTGTTCACTTCTTCAATTCACTTGGCAGGCACACATTTCAAAGTTGAAAAAGTAAGAGAAGCAGCAGGTCAAATCCCTAGCACTTTTGATTATTTTTCATCCTGGAGAGGTCGGCAGAGAGAGGATTTAAATCCTAAAGAAGAAGTACTTTAGCACACTTTTGCAGCTTCATTACCGTAAGTTTGTACTGGTAGCCTCAACAAGAAAAAGCTTATTTAGGCTCAAATAATTTCATACTAAAAGAAATAAAGCCCAGCCCTTTCAGTACTGTTACATTATATGAAATACAAATGCAACGATAAAAAAATGTCGTTGCTCCTCTCACCTAAGACCGTTGTTTTAATTTGGGGTCTTAAAAGGTTATTTCGATTGGAACGAGAAAATTGCAGACATCAGTCAAACACACAGTTTCATGTAACTTTATTTACTTTAAAAAATATAAAAAGTACTATTTCCCCAAACAGATTATGAATAGAGGTAAGCAGCTTTATAGCTCTGAATCCTCCACATCTGCTCCTCAAAATACCATCTATCCACAAAGCCCTGTCCCTTTGCATCCACATTGCTCATTCCCAGTTTTATATGTCTGGAGCGTGCACATCCACCATTTCCAGCCAACAAGCTAATCCTTTGCTAGCAATCTGAGACATAGTCATATTACCCTGCATCATAGTTCTTCAGAGAGAGCTTCTTCTTCCCCAGTCCCACCACCAGATGCTTTTATAACATAAAGAAACTCCATTATTTCTTTTTTTCATGCCACCAAGGAGCTGCTTGTTGTACCTAAGGTTTAATAAGGGCTGTAATTGTCTGTGCAGTCAAGGCACAGCAGCTGGTAGCCATCAATGACTTTTAGCGGAAAAAAAACCCCACTTTAAATGAAATTATTACTATTGAAAATTGTTACTATAGGCTGGTGAGATCTTTTCATGATGTGATATATTATTACAAGGCATTGCTCAGTGAGACAAGGCCATAAAACCAAGGTGCATCTTTTAACATCTGTAGAATTTTAAAAAGCCCCATGGTCCTTCAATGGGACATTCTTTGTCAAAGATGGACCTGCAAGAACTGTTATAAAAGCAGCCTGCCAGGGCTTTATTCTCTTCCTTTTCACATTGTAATTTCATTTTCTGTTCATATACTACGCCAGTACTTGGACCGTTTCCTTTAGTCTCCTGTAATTTCCTCTGATCAGTCAGAATACCTATCGTCATTTACTGCTATTACTGCTATTGCTTTTTCATTATTACACCCTGATCATTTTTTCTGATAAAACCTTATTTTGATTTCCTGATGTAAGATTCTTTTTATTGTAAATAACAATTTAGTTGATACCTTTCCTTGAAAGTTAATACTTCTGCTGAGAAAAAAATATAAACTGAAGAATCCAAGGTTAGAAAGTTGGTATCATAAAACTGGTAAAATAACCTTAGAAATATTCATTCTTTTTTTTTGTATGTGAACTATTCTTGTTTAGCTAAATAGAGTGCAGCAGCAGAACTTTGCTAACACGATACATGCACATCCAAGGACATAATTGAAATTAATTATAAAATTCTGATTTATTTTGTTCAGAATACTTACACTATTTTGTTAGCAGTGGAGAGCAGGGTCACCTGTCATTGTAACAGGTTGTTAACTAAGGGCCAGGTCCTAACTTCAGGACCAATTTAGACTAGTCATTGACTTTTCTTGATAGGAGCACAGGAGGAAAGAAAAACCTGATCCTTTGATTACATATTGAGGAAATGCTTAAAGAAGTGGTCCTTCTTCCACCCTTGGACCAGGACCCACAGGAGCCACAGCTGATTTCTGAAGACCAAGGGGACTGCCAAACCCTACATTAGACCCCTCTCATCTGTTTCTTTTAGAATGGCTGGAACCATTACTTCACTCATTAACCCGATTGTCTTATTTGAGTTCCTCAAAATCAAGTTAGGTCATGGCAAGAAACAGTTTACATCAACTGAAAATTGGTAAATATTTTGAGGGATTTGGCAATCTCTGTACATTTCATATTGCACAAAACTGGCTGAAGCATGTCTAGAGAATTCAAGAATCCAGTCCATGAAGGGTCATGTAAAGCTCTCACTGTAAAATGTAAGTTTGATACAATCAGATGAAAAAGACTCTGCAATTGCTTTGGATTTTGCTTTAAAGAATTGCTAGGGAAAGAAAATAAAACAAGATTGTCACTCATCTCAAGAAGGAATTCAAGAGATATTTCAATCTAAAAGAGAAGGGTAAAATGTCTTCATAAATTGATCTTGACAGACCTAAATCAGGCCTTGGAGTGAGAGAAATAATAAACCATGATATAATTACTCCCTTCCCTCACTCTCTTTTCTGAACATAGTTATATTGTTTTAAACTATCTGTATCTCCTGGCTGATTTTTCATTCTCAAGGAAGTCAGATTTAGGACATAGTTTAGTTGATTAATTTGTCTGCCTCACTCAAATTTAACTGTTATTTGTCAGTACACATTAAAGTTATTGGGTGGAAGTAACTTTTAAATCCTATTCCTAATTTTCTGTTTTGTACATTGAAGAAGACAAACAAGCTCAGAGATGAATGTAAGAGAAAATGAGGCAGCAGTTCTGCTTACAGAACAACACTTCCCCGTGTTACAACTGCAAGAACACATGCCATTAATTTTTCAAGAAACCAGACCAAAAATGTGGAAGCATCAAATTGGAAATCAAAAAGATATCTTCCGCTAAGTTGCTTTGACACAATAATTTCAAGGGTTTTGTTTTGCAAGATCTTTTTGACAAATTCTTCCAACTGACTCCAGAATTCTCAAGACTGCTACCCGAGATACTTTTTGAACTCAGAAAAAATAACTAGAATAGTCCCATTTACAATCTAGGGGTAATTCCTGGAGAGCTTATAGTTAATTGGTGACATACTACAGTATCCAGTAGCGTTTAGGACTCTGAGCTTCCAACTTGCACTTCCAGTGAGGAAATGCAAAGTTTTTGTTAGAATTTTTCACAGAATTTTCCTCAGAACAACCGCTGACAAACAATATCATATTAGTGATATTAGTTTTCTCCTGGAATAGCACCCAAGGGAAAAGAGAATATCTGCTCACCATTTTCTTTTATTGTTGACCTTGTATAGAGCCAATAGTAAGGCTTTCGTTCAAAACACTTACTTTTGCTTTCCCAAGATTATTAGTCTTTACCAGTCTGTGATTTATAGTCCTTAAAAATAGCTGCCAATAAACCAAGTCCCTCAACACACTCCTCTTGGATTAAAGCTTTCACTTAGACAGAAAAAAAGAAACTCAAAACAAGCAAAAAAACCACCCACCCAAAAGCAGCCTTCCATTCCTTAATTTCACCAAGCATTTGAGTCTTTTTCCTCCTAAAAGACATATAGCAAGACAAATTTGAAATGAAACAAACACACAGAATTCATAGAGGAACTGCTTTTCGTCTGTGAGGCAGCTTGGTAGCCCAGACTGAAAGAAATAACTGGTAGCTACTGAATTCTATACACCAAAAAAAGACCAGTGTTTCACACTGTAATCACACAGTCTTGCTGCATTAACTCTCTCTTTTCCAGAAAGAATATCAACCTGGAGCTGGAGACTTTCTCTGGGTTGGATTTTCAGGGATTTCTGCATCTTTCTCAAAGTGAGGTTGTTGGTCTTGACCTAATCCTATAAAAACAGAATCTTTTAAATCTTGGGGTTTGTTTATGTATACAAGTTTAGTGCCCTAGAGTGTGCCAGTCTAGTGCTAATACCATGTTTTGGCTTTACCTGTTTAAGCTGCAGTTCAGGGGCAAAATTCATTAGCAAGTAACGCTGCTTTCCTCTGGCATGAAAAGAGGCTCTAAATTCAGCCATAGGCCAAGGTAAATACAGACCTCAACCTTCATAATCAAGCAGTGCTTTTCCATTGCACCTGAGACTGATTCCATTCTGATAAAATTGACTGTGACAGTCTAGTTTAGTAACCCTGGGATGGTTGTTTATATCTTGTTTGTGTGAACTATTTCACAAAGCCCACTACTGATTTACTTACAATTACTCTATAACGCTATCATTTCTCATGTCTTTTTCTGCAAATATTTAAGAGTCTGATGGCAGAAGACAACTTAGTATTACGTTAGATACCAAAAGTCTCCTTCTGAGAAAATAACATAAAGGGATTCAAGATTTTATTAATTTTTGTAACACTTTCCATTCATAAATTAAAAAATACTTTATATTAGCAAGAACTGGTGAACAGACACCAATTCAAAAGCCTTTTTCTAGTGCTGAAAGATGTATAATGGACAAGCAAATTTTCATGTTGTGATATCTCCCATAATTTAGTTAACAAAGGAAAAATGGCTTTAGGAAACAAAAAACAGATTAAACCAAATTTAAAACCACATCTCTTGTAAGTCCCAGACTCACTTCCCTTTGAAGCAGTCATCATACCAAGCTTTTGAAATCAGGAGCAGACCAGCCCAGGTTCCTCTGCTATGGAACAGAAAATCATGTCCAAACAACAGCTCTGCTCACTTAACCTCTGAATCACCTTTGGCAGAAGCCTCTTTCTCTCTCTCTCTGTGCACCTACAGTGTGAGAAAATTACAGGGGTTATGCTCCCACCTTAGGCATCTCACACTGCTATTTCAGGACAAAGAAGCTTGAGTGCTTTTACTCAGCCTATTTCCACTCTTTGATATGCATGCAGGAATCATACATATAATTTGGGGGAAATAAAACACAAAAATATAGCACAGAACCATAGCCGTCCTGCATTACAATCCACTACACTTTAATTATCATATTACTCTGAGTACACAGCTTTATTGCAGTAAATCCTCTGGCATGGGAAGAGTAAAGCTATTTAGTAGTATATTATTATGCAATTCAACAATGTGTCATTTCTGTCAAAAACCAGCAAGACTCTTTAGAGCATGTTTGTGTTAATTCAGGTTCTGTAACAATTTTTTTTTTGTTTCTTAGATTGTTTGCACTGGCATAAATAGTTTCAAATCCCTCTTGGGGCCTGAGACTTATGCAGTAATTAAGGCCTTGCATATTACTGAGTGGAATACAACACTGAAGTTGAAGCTCAAAGTCCAAAACACTGAGTCAAAATCTCATGCTGGTGTTATTCATTGTTTTCTGCAGAAATGTTCCTGTTAACAGCAAGACTGAATGTCCCTGTGTGTTTTGCATAATTTTCCATCTAAACCATTAAAAAATTGTTTTTCTGAACATACAAATTAATAGCAAGTGTCTCCTACTGGCGGTGTCATATAAAACCTTCCAACACTTCTCTCCCTGCGTCCCAAACAAAAGTTCATTCTTGGCAACACATACTGGAAGTTGTTATTTGCTTTGGTTGTGCTCATGGAAGTGGGAAGCTATGACACATTGAAGGAGGATTTACTCTCAATTTTAATTTATCTACCCACAGTTTGAGGCCACTTTAGTTTCTGGGAATGTGTCGCGGAAGAGAGGTTAAGAGTCCTGAAACATGTTTGTGACTTTGTTCCAGAACCAGTCCACATGAGTGTAAGTAAAGAAAGTAAACCGCACACAGGCTATGCCCAAACCTCCTGCTTCCTCTGGGAAACCGAGCTGTACAACTAAGAGCATCTGCTAACCCTGAGCAGCAGGCCAACTATAGAGTCCTGTCATTATTTATTGAAAACAAACCAAGAAAATGTCACCGATGCAAACTTCGTTTCAGTAAAATGCTTAAGAAAGTGACAGCTTTGTCTGACCTTGGTCTAATCAAACCATGCATAGAAAATCTAGCATTGCATAAGCTTTCATAAGTGTTTAACAAAAAGATGATTTGAATACCAAGAAGGATGAGGAATTGTCAAGCAAGTACAAGGCAGTATTTGAAACACTAATGGTGTGAAACCACCAGTGCAGACTTAGCCTGAACATTAGCAAAGTTTTCTTACTGGCAAAACCTTGAGTTTGTTTAATCCAGCATAAAAATCTAAAGGGATTTTACGGTTCTTTGCTATTAATTAATGGGCATTATAACACCACTTTCCAATGTTGATGGATAAATCATACTTTAAAGAATTAATACCTAAAACCTCTCATGTATACATTTCTCACCGTTCATTCATGCCTGTGACTCTTTGACGTAGGAAGTGCACTGGCACAGATGCATGCTTTGCCCTTTTTTCTCATTTCCTCGTAAGAACCCTGCCCCTTTTCCAATTTGAAAGCATGCTGTGATGTCTCAGTGAGATGTGTATTGTTTCTGAAGAATGCTATATTAACATGCTCATCTTCAGGAATATTAACCAGCTGAAGTGTGCTCTATAGATTAAAGCACAGCATGCAGATTACCTCCACCCTGGCAGAGGCTATGGGACGCATCTTGGGGGACTATTATACTGACTAAATCGTTCTCTAGACTATGATAAAAGGTGCATTTTAAAAACATGTCCCTGACAAATTGAAGTTATGTCAACAAGAACTAGCAAAAATGCTAATAGCTAAGGCAACAGCTAAGAACCCTGAGATTTATATTGCTTTTTTTGTAATGTGAATGATCCCCTTCTGTGGGAAATTTAATTAAAACACTATTTGGGAATTAGGGGACAGCTTTTCTTTGTTTCTATTCTTTGCTTACGATTATGACTGTTCAACATTTTAAGTGATGCAGAACGAATGTTAATGGTAAATTGCTGGAGTGTGGTAATTGATTTCTTTATTCATAAAGGAGATTTAATGCTCCACGGAAAGCTTGATCTAAGTCACCATTAGAGATTTTGTTTTAAGTGTCATCTACAAAGTGCAGTTCTTCACCTTGAAGGGTGCTTATTCCTCTTACTAAGCATAACTGCCTTTGCACAACTGCTCATCATATGTGGGATGTGATATTTTGGAATCGCTAAGTGCTTAACACTGTCATTAACTTCCCGTGGAATTGTGCGCGGCACTTCTAAGAGCCAGTTCTGTGGAAAATGAATCTGTTCTGCCATTAAACATGTGGATGATTAAAGCACAAGGAAACCCACAGCAGGCTTATGATGAAGAAAAGCAGGGCTCAGGTCTGTCTTAACTTGAATGCATATGCAATAAGCCCTTGTGACAGGTGTCTCACAGAGCACAGGCAGAGAATAGAGCAGAGGTCTCCAGAGGACGGGCACAGGGAAGAACCAACAGCACAGACAGATCATCAACCATCAGTTACTGATCACTAAAAGAGTATAACATGGAGAGATTCATAAACTCTGTTTTGTCCTGTTGTAGGAGGTTTCACAGACTGCGTATCCCCTATATATGAAGCATCACACAACTGGTGAAAACATGGAAGACGTAATAAGCACCTACAAAAAAAAACAGTCACAACCTCCAGAAGAAGAAGAAAAAGAGGGTTTGCTCCACTGCGGCCCTCCAATGCAGGACACCAGACCCGAGCATCTCTGGGTTATCCACAACACCTTTACCTCCACTGGACAAAAAGCACTGTTTTCTGATTTAGTCTTCATCACATTTTGCCTCTGCAGACTCATCAATTGTATGTACAGCATATCTTGTGGTAAATGCATTAGAATTTTAAAGAGCTCTATGCGTATGTGTGTGTCCAAAGGACAAGTTTATCAGTATTGAAGAAGAAATCTGGAGAAAATACCTTGTCCTTTCACTCCGGTATAAGCAGTTGCCACACTTTAGGCAATACCCCAAGAGAAAATATGACAATAGAAATACTGGAAAGAAAGCATCTCTGCCTCCCAAAAGACAACCAAAAGAAAAAAAAAAAAACAACAAACAAACAAGTGAGAACATTTTAAATGGAGATACTTTCAGGCACCAGCAAAGCAACCTTTATTGTTTATAGGTGCACTTCCAAGATGACATTAGCGCAAGCCAAGCTTTCATTCTGATAGACGTTATCACTGCCCCAGATGAGCTGTGTGCACACACTGCAAGGAGGTTTGCTTAAATCACCTCCAGTTAAAAGGAGGTGATAAGAGAGTAAACTGGAAAGTGTGTGAAAATTGCCTGAGGGTAATTATGAATGCTATTTAAGAAAAAGTTTTTGTAGAATACAACGAAGGACTTCGATAAGGATGCTACAAAGCTATTCCAGAGGCACATGTAGGATGCAGAAATGTTTTTAATATGTGTTACAATATGTAATATTTATTCCCTGCTATGTTACTACTTGTGTGAGGATTATTAAATCTCATTTTAGAATTAATAACGACACGTCAGACACAAAAAACGTTAAGAACCAAAACTCTAGCTACTGCAATTCAACATATTCTGAATAAATGGAGCCTCAAGTGCCATCTAGTGTAGACCTGACTCTACAGGTCTAGCATGAGTTCACTCCTCTCGCTACTTAGCTCCTTAACATGTCTATCAAAGAAGAACGTGTACTGCATCTTTCAGTTTCCGCAGACATTTATGAATATAGTTAGTATTTCATAAACCATGTTTAACCTTGAATTCTACCATTTTCTACCAATTTCAGCAAGATGTTATTTTTGGTTAAATTTTCAAATCAGAAAAAGGAAAATTTCCTTAAAACTCACATATTCTGTTGTTCAAGGAGAGGAATTTGTAGCAAATGGTCTCTTTTCTCTAGCTGCAGAGGAGCTTACTTTCTTTAAGATCATTTCACACCTTATTATCTGTGATTGAAACTGTTCTCTAAGCTTAAAAATGATGACCAAAAAAACCCAAACCAACAAAAACCTAACAGACAGTACAAGTGAAAAAAAACCACGTGGTAATGAAACTAAGCCAAAAAATAATGTCTTTGAAGAAGAGAAGACCACAAATATAAAACAGCTAAAGAAAAAAATTAAAAATAGTCAGTTCTGATTGCATTATGTCAGAAGCATGACATGGAACTACAGCTCAAACAACTTCAAATGTTATCAACACCATTACACGCTACATGGTACCAGGTTTCATTTTAAAGAAATGTCAGCTTACTAAACTCCTTTGATGGAAAAGACTATTTGATATTTCGGTATTTTGCTGACATCTAATATTCATAGTCTTATATCCATTGAGAGTAACTTGGACAAATTCAAATCACACTTTAATCCTTTATAGAATCACAGAATCATCATAGAATCATAGAATGGTTACACTTGGAAGGGACCTTAGAGATTATCTAGTTCCAACCTCCCTGCCATGGGCAGGGACACCTCCCACTAGACCAGGTTGCTCAAAGCCCCATCCAGCCTGGCCTTAAACACTTCCAGGGATGGGGCATCCACAACTTCCCTGGGCAACCTGTTCCAGTGCCTCACCACCCTCACAGTAAAGAATTTCTTTCTGGTATCCAATCTAAATCTCCCCTCTTCCAATTTAAAACTGTTACCCCTTGTCCTTTCACTACACTTCCTGACAGAGTCCCTCTCCAGCTCTCCTATAGGCTCCCTTCAGATATTGGTAGGCTGTTATAAGGCCTCCCTGGAGCTTTCTCTTCTCCAGGCTGAACAACCCCAGCTTTCTCATCCTGTCTCCGTAGGGGAGGTGCTCCATCCCCCTGATCATCTTCGTGACCCTCCGCTGGACCCGTTCCAATAGGTCCATGTTCTTTCTGTTTTGAGGATTCCAAAGGTGGACACAGCACTCCAGGTGGGATCTCACGAGTGCAGAGTAGAGGGGTAGAATCACCTCCCGTGACCTGTTGGCCACATTTCTCTTGATGCAGCCCAGGATGTGGCTGGCTTTCTGGGCTGCCAGTGCACACTACCGGCTCATGTTGAGCTTCTCATCCATGAGCACTCCCAAGTCCTTCTCCTCAGGGCTGCTTTCTAGCCATTCTCTACCCAACTTGTATTTGTGCCTGGNATTGCCACGTCCCAGGTGCAGGACCTTGCACTTGGCTTGGTTAAACTTCATGTGATTTGCACGAGCCCACCTCTCCAGCCTGTCCAGGTCCTTCTGGATGGCATCCCTTCCCTCTAGTGTGTTGACCAGGCCACCGAGCTTGGTGTCGTTGGCAAACTTGCTGAGGGTACACTCTGTCCCGCTGCCATGTCTCCGACAAAGATGTTGAACAGCACTGGTCCCAGTACCGACCCCTGAGGAACACCATTCATCACTGGCCGCCACTTGGACATTGAGCCGTTGACCTCAACCCTTTGAGTGTGGCCATCCAGCCAGTTCCTTATCCACTGAGTGGTCCGTCCATCAAATCCATGACTTTCCAATTTTGAGACCAGGATGTCATGCAGGACAGTGTCAAATGCTTTGCATAAGTACAGGTAGATGACGTCTGTTGTCTGGTACATATAGGTTTTACAAATGAGCAAAATATACTGTAAATAGGTCCATATATAACATTAAAGATAACCTAAATTACACAAATGTGGAGAAAAAACTAATCAGAAAATTTACTTTGTTGTTTAATTTCAGCATGTACAGTCATGCTTTTCTGCAATAAAAAGTATTTTCTATAAAATTCATTAGAGAAAGTATTTCTCAATAAATTGATCTTTATTCCAAATTAGAGAACCAGATAGAGCATGAAAGCAGAACAGCTATCAAGTACAATATTAACTACACAGTCTGCGTACCAAGTTTAAAGATATTTTTTGGTCTTCATTTTATCTTGCTGTATTCATGCGTTCTTGCCCTTATCAGGAGGCTCTCTTTGGCCTTCACCAGACATACAAGCACAGGAGAAAGCCTACAAGGCAGAAGGAAATCACAGGATCTAACAGTTCATCCTGGGAACCTTGTTCCTTCAGCCCTTCAAATTTACACAGTACTTATTGGCTGATTTCTCCTACTTCATATTACACAACTCAAACCACATCAAGAATTTAAAATTATAATTTACCAGTTGAATAGTAAAACAAAGTTGAAGGTAGTACAGAAGAGGTGTTAGTTCAATGAGCTGTGAAAGCTATGGAAAGTCTTCTGCTTTAGCCTCCTACTTCATCAGGCAGTATATTCAGATGCCAAACTCCAGGTGACCTCAGTGGGAGTCTTTTACTTGAAAATGTAGAAAAACCCAACATTTTTTTTTTGTCTTGATTATATTTCTTCCCTTCTTAGTCTATAAATACATGTAAAAAATTCAGAATATCATCTCAATTTCCTCATTGGGCAGTCATTCCTTACTAGTGATAGAATACAAAGTTCTAAATCAACCAGCTTTGTGGTCAAAAGCAGATTCTAACTTAAAATCAGCAGGATGCTGCTGATTTTTCTAAATAGATATTTCTAAAGAGAATTAAGACATATCTACAGGTAGAATAATTATGATAATATCCCATCTCTTCATGATACCAGTAACCTAGGTTAAGATTCTGTTAAGATTCTGGAAGAGAACTACAAATTCATTTCATATATGAAGTGGACTAAAGCCTTTTTTGGATTCTGATGTTTTCAACATGGGCAGAAAAAAATTAATCCATAGCCTTAAATGTTATACTAGTTAATAAACATACTATTTATTCCAAATGCCAGAATAACAATCAGATATACTGCATGCAACCACGTTTGCTTATAACTCTTCAACTCTCTAAAGTTGTCCTCATTACTTGCAATACAAAGACAGGTGGCAAATTAAAAATAATAATAAAAAACTAGCAATTGGTAGAAATGATTCTTTGTTTTATTTGTGCAAATGAACAAACCAAACAAGTTGAGGTTGTGCTACTCATTGCTTTAATTTTGCTCCTGCAAAACATGGTATTTTCTGGTAAACAGAAAATAAAGCTTGATAAGTTGAAACTTTTCCTTGTGATTTTTCCTATGGCTTCTTTGCAGCAGTTTTCATGTCTGATTTAAAGAGCTAATAATTTGAAATCGTCTAGCCATTAATACTGCCTGTTTACACGGCCCCTGAAGTGCTCTACCATTGTGTCACATAAAACTCTCATAGCCCATTCCTCACGGAAGGAGCAAGCATGGCTGCTGTTTGAAGTAGCTCACTGCTCATTTCCTATGCATGACAAGAAACTTCATTATCACCTTATTTAAGTGAAGTTATACATTTCTGCACTGATCTATTTTAGTAGCTGAAAGTACAAAAATGTTATTTGGTTATTGGGGTGCTACGTGGAATGGTTTGAATTAATGCTAATAACTTTATTATCATCATTACAATGTGTATAGCATTTTTATATATATATATGCACATATATATATACATGCTCCTCACCAGTTGGAGATTAATGACATTTTCTGAGCTATATAAGAAGGGAAAGTACAATATGGTATTTTATTCTCTGCAGAATGACTTTTTCTCTGAAAGTAGGCCCAAGAGCCTTGCTAGATTTCCCATTTCTGTGAAATCTGTTATTACGAAGACTTACTAATTGGTCATATCTTCTTGAATCAGCCATATATACTGTGTCTTATTACAGCAACAGTACATATTTTTTATGCTTAGAGCTCATTACAATGTGCTGCTTTTCTTCACACCATCCCTCTTCATTATTACACCTTGTATGCATACTATAATTTGTTAATATTAATATTCCACTCCAGAACTTTAAATTGATAAACTAATACCATCAGTATTTGGGCCCTTTGTCAACCAGAACAAGTAGATGAAGAGCAGAGTTTATTTAAAAAGAAAATCTGTAAAGGCTAAAGAAAAAATTAAAACAAAATAAAAGCAAACAAACAAAAACTACACTGTATTGAATGAAATAACTGTACTGCAAGCCAAATTCCTTCCAGGCACAACTTCATTGACTTCAGTGAAACTGTATCTAATAACACCAGGGATCAATTTCAACTATTGTCTTTATTTCTTCATATAATCTTTATTTTAAAAGATCAGAATTAAGAGAAAAGAACACAAAATTCATCATCTACTTAACATCTGGTTAAGTTTTACATAAATGGTTGCCACTATTTAATCTCCTTGGGAGATTAATGGCTTGGGATTTTTTCCTTGCATTGTTGATTTTTATTTTTTTTGGGGGGGGGCAGGGAGAGGAAAGGTGTTGAACTTTTTGTTTTGATTTTGCTGAGGTTTTTTTGTGATTAAAACTATACCAGCGCAGCATCCATTATGTTTATGAGTGTCAGATTAAATTGGTTCTGAAAAAACAGGCATCTGAAAAATGCAATACAGATACCCAAGAGCATCCATACCTTTCCATTTTTACCTTACCAGATCACTGCATTCATATCTTCTTGAGACTTCCTAGGCTTTGTTAAGCTTTTTTGTCTTATGAACTAATCTCTTCTTGAAACTTTAAGTGTTCCTCATTGATATAGGTTTCCAAAATGGATGAATATAGATAAAGGTTCATTTCCTTAGACCATCATGGTACCAGAGAATTAATGTGAAGTTCAGTGCTGCATTTAATCAGATCTGATATCTGTCTGTTTCCAAATGAGCAACTGTAGTGCTTCTTTCCCTGTGTTAGGTCATTCATCTGCCCTCAAGATAGTTCAGTTCAAAAAGCCACACCCAGCCAAAACTAATCGTACAAAAAAGAGAATAGTATTCTACTGGTAACAGCTAGCCATAAGATTAATCTATCTCTAACATCAGACTATACCTGTTGAGTGTATTGTGTGATGTTTCCATCTGCAGCTGCATGCTCCCATCTCTTCAAGTAGTGACACAGGAAATTGTGGCCTGATGTTGGAAAAGACAAAGAAAAGAGACATTTTCAATAGCATGGTCAGCTTAAAACAAACCTTCCTCTGAAAATCCAGTGAAATTCTATTTCTGAGGTTCTAAACCTAGAGACCATGACTCAGGGATTTAAAATTTAGAAAGCAGAAAAGTGATGGTTTCACTCTCAATATACACAAGTCTATTGGGACACTGAAACAGGTGTCATAAAGTGAAGACACATTGCAGACACTTTTGAAGATGTTGTATATACAAATCAAGTTCTATTGTGGTTTGAGTTCAAAATTGTATTCTAATATATCAGATAGTTCATTATATATTATGCTTTGAATCAAGATTATATCCTGAACAAAATATTTATTGTTGAGGTACATTAAAAATAGATACACTAATTGTAGGGTTTTTCTGGTTATTGTTGTGAGAGTTACTCTGTTTCCCTTTATTATGTAGTCTACAGTTAATGTAGACTTCTTTAGTAGAATCATAAAATCATAGAACCATAGAATCATATGATAGTACAGTAGTTACAGCTCAAAATTCCCTGAGGAATACCTGTCACAAAATACCACTTTTTTTTTTTTTTTAACATTTGCGTGAGTGAAGAGAAACCGTGTCAGTTTGCTTTTAAATTCAGTTTAGTGTGGATTGGGGGGAAGGAGCGGAAGGGGCATGGGTTTTTTTATGCTTACATTGTATAATCAGTTATGCTATATTCTGTTCACACTGCAATAGCCTTAAAATAGTGATTTCAGATGACAAAATTGGTGTCTTCTGTAACTTTTTTTTCTTAGTTTCCAAAGTTGACTTTCATTGTTGTTAATTTAAATCAGTTTTAGCCTAGGAGGTCAAACCTCATGCCACACCCAAAAGATTTCCTGCCAGAATTCAGCTGGAGATGTACATTCACCTACGTACCATAAAATATTTAATTTGCATGAAATTAACTGTCCTAATGGAAGAAGATGGAATCCCTTAAGGATGTTGTGAAATGCTACAGAAGGTTTTTATGTTTTAGGTCAGTGTATCCACAGGCTCCCGTTAAAGTGTATGCGTAGATCACTGCAATAAAAATTTAAAGGCATCTATTTAAGCACATCAGGCTGCGGAAGTAACTTATCCATGCTATGGACAGTCATATTTTACTATTTTTATTCTTATCATTAACAGTATTTAACACAGTAGTGGTAAGCATTATTTTGTATATTAGTTAGGGTAGTACTGGAACTTATTTTTACCCTCTGTCCCTGCTTTCCCCTTTTCCCCAGATCAATAACAGGAGCCCATGGTGGGATTTATTTTACTGAATTTTACCTTGGATATAAATTCCTTTTGTACTCAACACAAAGTAAAACAGCTCTCCACATTACAATTCATCTGATCTATTAAATTACGAATCTTAATTATTTTAGAAGAAGGTGTTTCACCTTCTGGAGGTGTTAGACAACATTTGGGTGTTTTGATACCTAAAGTAAAGGAAGTGACTCTCACCACCCTTTGCTTGCAGAGTACACTTTCAGATTAAGTTACACTGAAGATATTTCAATAGTTTGACTAAATCTGAGTTACAATCCCAAACTTCTAATGCAAATCATCCATAAACCCCAAACTTACAAAAGGAACATTAAACCTAATGTCTCTTTATATGGCTGTCCCCAGAAAAGTCCTATTCAGCACAGAGTACCTTTTTTGACTGGGACTTCTACAGACTAAAAGCATAAATAATTTCCAAGAATGTAGGTACTGAAAGTTTTGACTGTTAGTTTTAATTACAATTTTCACTAGTGTGAGAAGCATTGATCAGTAAAGTTTATGACCCAACTTACATATTTAAAGCTCAATTTACGTTTCCCAGGGTAGTCCAAGAGGGGACAAAGCAGCATGTTTGTCTGCTGCTCACATCAAAGGGAAGTCACACAGAACAGTCTTTGCAACACAGCAATGTACTGTGTGAGGCAAGGTGATAGCTACTTACTTACCCTATATACTGTCTTTACCCTATATATTGCCTTCAGTATGATTAGAGGTTGCTAAATTCAAAACAGCTTTTCTCACAGCACTTACTATAACATATGGCCAATACTTTAGAGGTTTTTTTATAGGAACATTTTTAATATAGCTGTATAGGATTGTTCATGGGCATGTCAACAGGTTTCTAGCAGGATCAGAGTACCTATGAGAAGTAAGTATAGAACAAAGTCACATTGAGGAGTGACAGCAAATGTCTTTAACTAACCTATATTTAATTGCAGTATTGCCTATGCGTATATATAGGTGTGCACTGTTCACCTCTAGTCGCTTTTTCACAGAGCAGGCTCACTATCTAGAGCAGCTACAGAAACTGCAGCAAAGAAAGTCATAGCATTTTTTAGTTTTGGAGGTGGGTGGTGAGAATTTTGGCCTTAGTTCCCCTTGAAATGCGAGAGGAATGTATAATACCTACCTCTTCTGCAAATAGTAAGAACTTTTACAAGACATGAATATCAATATCACATAAACAGATCCATCTTATCTGAAGGTAAATCACATCTTTGCTATGTACTCTAATGCAGACAACAGGCAGGGAATTTTAATAAGAGAATATGACTATTGTCAATGGCTCAAGTGAGGGCAGCAGTTCTGAAATAGATATGAAATAGTGTGCACGTGCTAATGCCTGTCCAGACTGTTGAGAGAACTGTTGCTTACACTAAACACAATTTTCAATCACAAAGCCTGCCAAGGATATATGTGATATGATGTAAATGCAATAGGAGCACAATGCCAAATTTTGCTCATAAAATCAACAACAACCTGTTTTGTTAGTCCTGTATCTGGCAGTACAAAGATATAAAGCTTTTTTTCCCCAGTTAGTTAAAGAAATCCACCTTCCCTATTTCAATTTCAAACTTAGGCATTAGTAAATAAGACCTAGGAACAAAGAAATAGAACTTGACCATTTTTGCAAACATTTGCTTTAACCACAATCAAAATCACAAAACTCCAGGTGATCTATCTACGTCTTCCTCACAAACTTTGTGTTTTGCCCCTTGTACTTTGTAATTCTGAAGAAATGCTGCTTTCCTCTTTTCATGGACATGTGCCAAGAGATGAAGTTGGAAGAGGCGGGTAAAGGCAAGAAACTGTAACATAACTGCTCTAACACACACAGTCTACTCTACCTAATCATCCTTACCTGCTCTTACTCAGAGGAATGAGGTTAGCCTTTTTAACAAGCCCAGTGGCCTAGTATTGAGAAATGGCACAGGGTCACAGACAGTGGAGGCTGAAGTGGTTTTCCAGAAGCACCCATTAGAGAATATGCTGACATTTTATGGAGATTATTAGAAATGTATGGATTGCGGACAGGAAATGTCAAAGGAGTCATGAAGGAAGAACTCCTACATTGTCTTAAGAGAGGTAGGCAAGGAACTCTTTGCTTTTATTGTTCTTTGATCTCAAGATCAGTGGTCTTCTAAACAGATGTGTCAGCTACAGATTATCCATTTATTTAACTGGGGGAAAAAGAAAACAAAATCCAACCAATTTTCTAAGGTTCTCATCCAACTTTATGAGATTTTTTTCTGCTACGTAGAAACATGTAGTTTGCAAATTCTAGTTCATCTACCAAGGTCACAGATTGTGTATTTTAAGCAGACTATATATCAATGCAAAATCATTCTAGGAAAATGACATCTTCACTCAGTTTGGAAATTGCTCCCAAAGTAATTGCTAACTTTAAGATTCTGTGTGAAAAATTATATGCAGATTTTTAGGAGAAAACACATCCATTTTAACTTACCTTCATGATTAAACTGAAATTGTATTCATGGTTTTTTAACTGTGGATAGAGTAAAAAAAATGTTGATAAGTAAATAGTAAGGTCCATAAACCCAGATTTTTTTAAAATAACATTTAGTGTACTACAGCGGTGTCTCACATAAAACAACAATATTTAAAACATCATTGCAGAGTCAAATACAAAGGGCCACCAAGGATAGACTGTATACTCACCTAGCCTTAACTCTGCCATTTAGGCAAATTGTTTGTGTTATTAAGAAACAGATTTTAAATTTTACTTGTGTCCTAATGCCATTCTCAAAAGTTACTTCATTAAGAATCATAAGACTAATAAGAAACTAATGATGTGTGGATTTATAACTCACTTGTGCAGCTGTATTTTTCAGGGGTTTTAAGTATATTATTGTCAGCCAACAAAGTACTATAAGTTCAAGTTGAACTTCAGCTTGAACTATATGTTGAAGTTATTTACACACATCTCCTAATGCTTTTTTTATTGGCCTTCCCAGAAAAAATGATTGAGAACACGATTTTATCTGGGACATGTTCTTCCCCAAGCCAAGGAAGAACCAATAAACTTGTGAGCTTGATTTAGTGGCAGAACTTGTTATTGCCTGGGAGGTGGTATGTATTCACTTAAAATCTACAGTGAAGGAAACATGGCGCAGAAGGCACCAAAACCTCACAATCATAAAATGTTAACCCACATGAGCAGGCATGTTGCAAATTTGCAGAAGAACAAAGACTGGAAGCATTAGTGGAAGAACACTCCAGCCAGCTAAATGCCGAGCCTACAAATGTTACACATGGCAAAGGGAGTTACATAGCAAAGTACAGAACTATATATTGAAGTTATGTTGAAGAAAGCAGTCATTTAACAGTGAGAAGAGGACCAACTTCAGCTGTAGCAGACAAAAATACCCCAAAAACTCGCAACTTAAAAACCCATCAGTATTTCCATTAGAGCACAAAATGGAGAGAAGCCCATCAATAGGTTTCAATCAAATTCTGATTTAAACATCAGCGCTGTGCCCACAGAAGCCTAGGTGTATGTGGAAAGTGCCACTTCAATCCTCACTTCTTAGCAAAGCATCAAACTAATTTTGCCATTGCATGCACTTTACCTCTCTTTTTGTAATGCATGTAGGAAGTTACTGACCAAGGCTGAATTCTGAAAGCAAAGATGACTCATGAGTAGCATTTGCTTTAAATATGAAGAAGTTATAGGCTAAACAAATAAAAATGAACAATTTAATAATTTTATGTGCTGTGATCCTAAAGGTACATGTGGTGGCATAGATAATGAAGAGCACAGCTGTTTTATTAGATGAATTATACTCAGATGCTACTTCATCAGTTGGATTACAAGTTTAGACTGTTCACCACCACCAGTCTGAGGTTTGGTGGGGTTTGTATGTCAGTGTGACTGTAAACAAAGGAATTTATAATCAATTAGCTTCAAAGGAAAGAATTCACAAAACCTGAGCAAGCCATATTTTTCTGGATTATGGCTCTTCTCTTCCAAACACACAGCCTAAGGAAATGATATGCAAAACATCTACAGTTAATGAACTAATTTCAACCAGAAACACAATGACAGAAATAAAAATCAGTAATACCAGAAAGTTCCAAAGTCACACTTTCTCCCACAGTTTTGACTTAGCAACATTATCCATCTGTGGAGTTCCTATTTTAGTTTCTGTGTTAACTATTCAATTTCTTAATGTCTTATTTTTTATTAATAAATTCTAACAGATACAGTGCAGCCAATTTTTAGTGCAATTGAAATGCTAACAGAAGTTCAGCTGCTAGAAATTCTCATTGCAGGCTCTTCAACAGTCATAATCTTTTGAAGTTTGAGTTAATTTAACTAGAATTTATGCATAAAGTTTGGGAGGAAGGAAGCTTATCTTATGAGAAAACGATACCTTTATTGCTTTCACCTATATATAAATGCTGGAACACTATATAGCCTTTCATTGAAAGATGAAAGTCTACAAGGAAGTTCAGACTGAGATATTCCTTTTTAAAAGAGAAGGAAGCAAAATAGGGGAGGATGTAAAAGTGTATGTATGGAAGATCTGGAATGAGCTTCCTGTCCTGTTAAATATGTCGATGCTACAGGCAATGAGATGTTGCAGGAATTGCCGAGCAGGGCAGAACCAGGTGACATTTGCGCCCATTATGTTGTGAGATAGATATCGATAATCTGATTTTAGTTCTTCTCCCATAGAAAAAAAAAAACAAAAACCACCTATAAAAAACCCAAGAAATAAAAGGAGAAACCACAAGATCAGGGGGAAAATAGGCAGAACAGAATGTCCAGTTCAGCAGAGTGAGTGGGCTGCTAAATACTCCAACACAGAAATATCACAGTATAACTTCCATGACTTTTTTCAATTCCATACCACATCCTTCTTTAGCACAATGAACTGTATATCCACTCTCAGGTCATCTCCCTCTCTGGACTAGTTACCATCCCAAAGATTAAGAGAGGGTTGCTCCAGAAAGAGATTAATATCACACAACCACTTCATCTACAAAGGCAATTTGAACTACTTCAGATGTAGCCAAGTAGAGCTCACATCAGGTGGCCAATCAGCATGTATTTAACTTCAGCAGAGAGAGGCACTCTCCACTTGGCCAGACCATGGTCTGCAGCATTCCAGCCCTGAAGGAGGCTGCTTTAACTTCTCAGTTAAACCTACTGGCTGATTTGGCCAGGACTGAAAGAAAACACTGACTGTTTGCAAAGGCAACTGAACCAGCTGTGAACAGTTCTGCTGTAATAATCCTCTTTATAAGTAGAAAAATAGCCTCTGAAAGTAATAAGACAACCAGTAGCATTTGAAAACCTCTATAAATAATGCATACAAATAATACCCCATAAATGTAAATTACATTGCTTCTTGGGGTGAAACTGGAGTTGATTTTACTTATTACTCATCAACTGCTAACTCCAATGTTTATCAGCAATTTTGAATGTGAATATGTAAAATATACAGCATTTATTATATTATGCATTGAGTGACATTTACAGACATCTGCTTCTGCTTTTTGATTCAAGAAGGTGGCTTCTGTCAATGTGAATTTACTTTAATACCTGCAAGATTAAAATTCAAAGCAATTGGGTGGTTTTGCCATTTTATTAATCTGTGTTTCTGCCAGCCCAGAAGTCTGGCTTCTGTAACAAACTGTAAGTGGAGGAGGAGTGTACAAAAATACCATAGTGAATTTTAAAGAAAATACAGACAAGGTTAAATATCAAGGCGAAACTCATAGGCAAGGGGCAAATACTATGTATGAATGTACAAATTCAGTCTCTCCAGAGTTTCCATCATGTTTCTATTTTTATCATGGATGCTGCCAGTGATCAAACAATCATCTTCAAGAATGCTGTGAAATGGTTTCAGCCCTTCCTGTCTGATCACCTCCAGGCAGTAATGATAGAAAATTCCTTCTCTTAAGTGCTATTGCCTCTAATCTCTCCCTCACCATATTGTCTCTGTGTAGCTGCTGAGGAAGAACTAAGAATCAGGGTATCTAGTTTTGATACTGAAACAGCTTATCTGAATTTCGTGTTTACTTCTAACATTATAAGCAATGCTTTACATTTTTTACCAACATGTCTCAGTTATTGAGGTTTAGATGAAAAGAAAATACTGAGCCATATCTCTACTGAGCTATTTATTAGGAGAAAGGGAAATAGTATATGCTTCATTAATTGTTGTCAATTTCTAGAGAAGAAATTATAAACATGTTAAATAGATTCTTTTAATTTTAATTGTTTTTAATTTATTAAAATTCTTCAATTTATTAAACCTCTGCTATATTGTATGATCTGATATACAAGTGCAAATATGTCAGCTGAATCGCATCCTCATAATGAACTTTCACTCTTAAAATGCATCATTCAGCTTCCACAAAATATGCACCATTACATGTGCAATGAAAGCCATGGACTGTTGAATTGATTTGGTACAATAAATGCCCTCAAGCTTGAAGCCTAAAAAACATCCAACATCAAAAGGTACAACAGAATGAAAAGCCAGCTGGTATCAGTCATTATATCTGACTTTTGCCATGAATGCATCTGTGAGAGACAGATCTTGTTTTGAGAGCTCATCTGTACTTCTTACTGTGTATAAATATTATTGGTGTTGGCTCATAGAACAAATGCTAATTAAAACAGCTGAATTGGAAGAAAAAAAGGATAAAGGGAATATATTCTGGTTAATCTGCATGGACAATTTTGTGACTAAATCTAAGGCACTTTGTGAGATAGTGCTTCAAAATAAGTATTTAAATTCACAGTCAATGAAGAGAGATAACTTTGAAGTTCTTTAAAATAATATGACTTCATCAAGGCCAGGACCTCTCACCTACCTTTAACTATTCCATAGTGAGGAGAATTGCTTATGTCAATGAGTTAGGGTTCATCTGCAGTCCATAGAGAGAGAGGGGCAGCTTGCCACCCATAGATTAAATATTACTTGTCTCTGTCCAATTATTCCCTGAAAGAAACTGTTTTTCTCCAATGTCTATAACACAGCCCAGATTATTAGCTTAGACTAGACCCTTAACCTTAAATGGCTATAAATACTTGATATGGGTTACATTTTAGGTGCTAAAACTTGGTCAGATAGGACGTCTTTTGGGAATCACCTACCTCTCTCCATTTATTATGCAGAGAATGAGATCTATTGTACTAGGACAACTGCTTCATTTGACATCTAATAGTATTTTTAGAGCTGCTGACTTCACCTATGTGTCTGGCAAGATCATGGAGCAGATCCTCCTGGAAACTATGCTAAGGCACATGGAAAATAATGAGATGATCAGTGACAGCCAAAATGGCTTCACCAAGGGCAAATCGTGTCTGACAAATTTGGTGGCTTTCTACAACAGCATTACAACATTGGCGGATAATGGAAGAGCAACTGACATCATCTACTTGGACTTGTGCAAAACGTTTGACACAGTCCCACAAAACATCCTTGTCTCTAAATTGGAGAAACATGGATTTAACAGGTGGACCACTCAGTGAATAAGGAACTGGTTGGATGGCAGCATTCAAAGAGTTGCAGTCAATGGCTCAATGTCCAAGTGGAGACCAGTGATGAGTAGTGTTCCTCAGGGGTTGGTATTGGGACTGGCACTGTTTAGCATCTTTGTTGGCAATGTAAACAATGGGATTGAGTGTACCCGCAGCAAGTTTGCCAACGACACCAAGCTGTGTGGTGCAGTTGACACACTGGAGGGAAGGAGTGCCTTTAAGAGGGGCTTGAGAGGTAGGCCTGTGAGGAACTCATGAAGTTAAACAAGGCCAAGCGCAAGGTCCTGCACACAGGTTAGGGCTATATCTCAAACACAAATACAGGCTGGGTGGAGAATGGATTGAGAGCAGCCCTGAGGAGAAGGACTTGGGGGTGTTGGTCAACATGAGCCAGCAATGTACACTCACAGCCCAGAAAACCGACGGCATCCTGGGCTGCATCAAAAGAAGACTGGCCAGCAGGTCAAGGGAAGTGATTCTGCTGCTCTACTCCACTCTTGTGTGATCTCACCTGGAGTACTATATCCAGCTCTGGAACCCCCAACATAGGAAGGATATGGACCTTTTGGATTGAGTTCCGAGGAGGGCAATGAAGGTGAACAGAAGGCTGGAGCACCTCTTCTATGAAGATAGGCTGAGAGAGTTGGGGTTGTTCAACCTGGAGAAGAGACAGCCCCGGAGAGACCTTATTGTGGCCTTCCAGTACTTCAAGGGGGTATACAGGAGAGAGGGGGAGGGACTCTTTATCAGGGGAGTGGAGCAATAAAATGAGGGGTAATGGTTTTAAACTGAAAGAAGGTAGGAATAGATCAGATATTATGAAAAAATTCTTTACTGTGAGGACCGTGAGACACTGGAACAGGTTGCCCATAGTAGTTGCAAAAACCCCAATCCCTGGAATTGTTCAAAGTCAAGTTGGATGGTGCTTTAAGCAACCTGTTCTAGTGGGAGGTGTCCTTGCCCATGGCAGGGGGGGTTGGAACTAAGTAATCTTTAAGGTCCCGTCCAATCCAAACCATTCTATGATTCTGTGATATTCAAATGCTTGTGAGTTGTGCTGCATTTTTTGTGCTTTTGTGAGCATAGCTCCATTTCAATTTCATTGATAATTCCAGCAAGAGTTTTCCTGCCTGAAGCTATTGAAAAACAGACAAACACACAATTAGCGTTTTCTCTTCAAACTTGTTTGCTGTAGTTTTAGATTACAAAAAAAGTAATTTTAGAATGGAACCCAGCACATCAGTGACAGACTGTCTGATTTAACGGCTTTTAAGTATATTATTAAAACTATATCATCCAGGACTCTGTTCCTCACAAAAGTTGCTTGGCAGAATTTGTACACTGATTTTCAACTTAACTGATCATATAAGCAGCATACTACCTCCTTTGGAGGACTATATTAAGTAAAGCACGTTCACGTCTCTCTGTCCATTTGCCCTTCTTCTTTCCTGCATTCAGTATTCTTTTTTTCCATTTACCCAGTGAAGGATGCACACCCACGTGGCGCTTCATTTACCAATGTATGTGGCAAGAGTGCAATTCATCTGATTAATGTAGACATCTATACTTTAACTAATCACTTCAAGTTCTTTTTCTGGTCAAGAAAAAAGAATAGGTATGGTTAGTGCACGATTGTTCTCAAAATGCCTATTTCTCTTCTTTGACTGTAATGAGAATTTGGGGTGACTAGCTCAAAGGCAGACAACTACTCTGTAGATCAGTGTATTTGCTGAAGTGGACCTCATACACAAAGTCTCTCCAGAGGAAAGAAATACTTTCCTGTCTCTCAGTGTCACACAGAATTCAAAAGAATATTATTCCCGGTGGTGTGGGTTAACCCTGGCCAGCAGCTTAGCCCCACACAGCCATCTGGTCATCTTTATTATGCTGAACTCTTCTAGTCACTCAAACCTAACTACCAGAAAAGTTAATTGAGGGGGGGTTCCTTTCTCTGAGTACACAATAAGCAAATGTGCTGCTACTCTAAAAAGTCAGCAAATGTACTAATCTATGCCTTTCAAGAAAAATAAACAGCAAATTTTTATTCTATTTCATCCTTTGGCACTTTTTTTTTTGCATTTCTCTTTTTCTTGGAGAAGATAAAAAGGAAGAGAAATACATAAGGAGCCTGGAGAGAAAACAAGAGGAAAAAAATATTTCTAGAAAATACCAAAATATAGTGCTGATATTTTTCCATGTAAAACTCCTATATTTTCTCCAGTTTCATTTTCATTTCAGCTTTTCTTACTTTCCTTTAGCTTCACTTAAAGCCAGCTCCCCAAATGATTGCTTAATGATTGATGTACCTAATAAATTAAAAAGCATAAGGCTGAAGTAAGACAGATGAACAGATTGAATGTTATACCCGTTTTCATCAAGAGGTACACTAAAAAGCTTAAAACCTCATGTGAATGCTGTTCTAGTTTCTGTTTTGAATCTCACTTTGTGGCTAAAAGTTAATGTCCTTTTACTGAGTACACTGAATTCTGAATTTGATGAGGATTGGTAAACTACATGACTTAACTGTGAATAGATCCATAATAATAATGAATTATTATCAGCAATGTTTGTGCCTTTTCTGTTCCAAGGAAAAACTTAATCATGTCTATATAGTAATTTATGCAATAATTCATATGTCCATTACTCAAATAATTTAAAAATTATATTTATTTGAAAGGTATATATCATGAATTACAGTTCAGTGTATAATCTTGCCTCTAAAATAATATTTTGAAAAAAAAAGTATGAATTTTTTTATCTAACAAATTATATTTGGTTATTACATTGACATATGACATATATCAGTTTCAGGCATCAAACAGGTCCTAGGGATGCTTACTTTGATTTTCTACAGCTGGATGTGAAAGAAACCGATAGAACTTCTAACGTCCGTCGTCTGGTTCTGTCCATGCCCAAATGCCTGGTTATTAACCCTCAAACACTAACTACTTGGAAGAACTTAAGCATCACCCTTTCATTGCTTCCCCTGCAAATGCACTACATAGTCACAGAAATATTACCGTTCCTGTACACTTCATATTAGGCTAAAATATCAAGTAGTCCACTTTAATCCAGCTTGAATGTCAGACTATTTATGCCCTCACTGTGGTTATTGCTCCTTTTCTGTTGTATCATACTTTCATTCATATTGAAATTCGTGGTCAAGTGTATTCACTCTCTGAAGGCTATAGAGAAGTTCAGAACTAAGGGTGTAAAAACCCCCAAGTTTTTAAAAACTGTTTAGCATCATATGTACAAAAATACATGCTACATATGCTTCCTGTCTTTTAAACAGCCTTTTACTTAAATAATTCAATGTCTGTCTTCTTGAGTCTACATATTGAGCAATTACCATTAAGATAAGTACGTGCATCATGCTTCAGCATGCATTAAATAAGATTTGCTATGAATGAAGAAGGCAGTAGATTTTACATTTAGAGCATCAATACCAGCTGACTTTGTTAAATTCCTTCAACAATAAGAAATCAGTAGCATCCCAAGTGACTTTTATCTAAAAAGCAAAACAAAACTACAGCAACCTATTTTTCAGTAGTGAAAACTTGCATTTCCACATGGTATTCTTATTTTCTTAAGATTTATACATTGTGGCACTCCAATTTGGACTCATTATCTTCTCAAACTCTTCATGGAAGAACATGATTCCACTAATTATCCACCTGCAAGCTTTAATCCCATGTGCAATCATGGTAAAATATGAAGCAATAAACAACCAAAAGTGTTCAATTAAGTGTCTGTTTGAGACAACATAGTTTTAAAATAATAATAAAATTCGATGTCCAGCTTTGCACTATATAGGTATCACTCACAAAGGCAGAAACATAAAGGTAGACCTGAAACCACACCAAACATTTTGTGAGCTGAGAAATCAACATCAGCAAGGATGTGGAGCAGTAAGTCAACATTTATGTAAACACTGTAAGTTGCCCCACAGAAGTATTAATATTTGCAAACTACTGCGTAGCTTGCCACAAGTGAGCATTTCCTTTTCATTACTGTGAAACACTGCAGCCTGCCTACTGAGTTCAGGAAAGGTGATGAGCCAGAAATCAGGTAAAACCGTAACTCCAAATAATATCTCTTCTCTGTCAAATGTGAGCAGGCAGGAGGAGAATATTTGCCAAAGGGACTCTAGATACTCATAGAATCAGACATAGGCTAGTTGTGCCCACTCTGCAAACTAATGGGGCACATTGCAGATCTGGCTGTTAACTTCATTAGCCAAAGATTGCACTTGAGCAACTGAGTCTTGCTGAGGCAAGGTGCCTGCTCTAGATGTGGAAACACAGTGCTTCCTGGTCAGGAGTGGCTCAGCTGCTGTAGTCGGAGAGGAGGCACTCCTGGCCTGCAGCCTCACCACAGACAGACTCCTTGGGGAAAGGACATGGGGTTCAGGTCTCAGCAGCTCCTCCATGTGACTTCAGATCGCTTCTGAACACTTCACCCTGTGTCTCTGAGGGCCAGAAGTCAGGCAGACCTGGTAGTCATATCACTCCTGCCTGGGGAATGATCCCACAAGTCCTGAGACATCATTTGGCTTTTCCTGGTTTCATCAGACAGTACAAAACTGACTGTAATTTGAGTCATTGTGTCATTGAGTCTGTAATTTAGTGACATGAGGGACAAAACAAAGGGAATAACTAATTCATTACTTCATAACATAACAGTGTTTGGTTATACTGACATCATGCAAACATGTTGGATAGTATTGGATCTCTTCAAGTTAAGCCATGTTTGGTTGTACTCTTGCCAGAGGAGAAAAGAAGCAAGGTGTAATGCTTGACCTAAGCATCCCTAGCTGCTCAACTTTCCAGACTTAAAGAAGGATAAAGAAGCTATGATAAACGTTTCCTAACCTTTCAGATGCTTTCTGGAAAGGAGTTTTCTTTAACTCTTCCTGCCAGACCGTGTTCCAAACTAAATGCTGTGTGAGAGTACTCAAAACTGCCATTGGGAGGAAAGAAATTAAGCAAAAGCAAGATGTCAAAGAAAACCAAACAAAATAATTTTCATATGTTGTCTTCATGGATGTTGAATTACTACAGTGAAGTGCTGAGAGTACTGACTGTGGGGCATTAGGGCAGAAGTACAAAAATGGGGCTGTCAGTGATGGAACTATAGCCCATAGTTATGCCAGTGATGGTATTTACGTATGTAGTTTAAGATGTATATACACTCTATTGGTTGCTTTACTTTTACTTATCTGTGCATGTGGTTGATGTGGACTGATAGATCTGTCAGTTCTTCATCTGAAGCACAGCTATTGCATTTTGCCATCCCAGTGAACAATGCATGTCTTTTCCAATTATTACATCTTGTGGATTAATTTTTAAAAACCATTTTGCAGAAACGAAATTCTTCCTTCTTGAATAAAAAAAGGCAACAACATACCTTGCCAGAAAGACATTTTCATTAGAGAAAGGTTGAGTACAAATAATTTTTTCCAGAAACTGAACATCATCACTATCTCCCAGTGCAAATACCAAGAACTTTTATAATCTTTTATCCTCCAGTGTAAATAAGTAGAGAGATCTACGAGCTTCGAGGAGGAGGGTGGTGGTGTTTATTTTAAACGGTATATATACAAATATTTCAACGCATAGGTTTTCTGATGACAGCATGAAATAAAAAAGGACATGAAAGATCTTTTTGAATTATCAATTTATATATCAATGTTAAAATTACTAAAGTGATATAAGAATTTATGGAGAATATTACAGAACCCCAAAAGGAGAAAACTATTTAATTCTACTGAGTAGTCCAAAAATTCTGATTTTTTTTTCCAAGAATTTCTTTATTTTGATGTTTCTTCAATTTGTATCTTCATAGTTTTCCATATCATTGCAGTGCTCTGTACAGAGCAATACGTTAATCAGAATTCAAACTCCTCTGATAATCAAGAAGTTTATTAATATAAGAAGCCTATTGTCCTAGTGAAGAGTAATTAACTTTAAAGATAATTCAAATATTTGAACAAAAGCTTTGAATTTAAATTGCACTTAGTAGGCAACATCTCAGTCTTAGTGAAAGGAAAGAGAGTTTTGCTACTAATTTCCAATACTGACATGACTTTAACCATTGTACTGCACTGACATATGTATTACTATAAGTAGAATATGTAAGTAGTGAAGGATACAACCATAGAATCACTTTGGTATTTCTACTCCTTATGTTTAGCTCAAGGATGACAAAAAGGCAAGAAAACAACTATGGCATTCCATGCCAACCTACAATTGCACTACAATAAAACTGGGTTAGATTGCTTAGTGTTATAAACTTGAAGCAAGAGAGTGAATGGGGTTTAAGTGTGGTAAAATACATTACAAAAAAATTGAAACTCTCATAAAGCTGTGATTTATTTTTGCTTGAGTTGTGATTTAGAGCACACCATTTAGCCAAATATGAAGAACATGAAGAATGGCACAATTTGGGCTTATATAAATCAGATAGCACTCAGTACCTCTATGCTGTAAATTTAAATAGATTTTCCTCTGCAAACTTTTAATCTACATTAATTTCTGTGAAAGATGAGCTTGAGTGATGCATTTTGGATGTGGATTTGGACACAATTTCCCTTAAATTTTAAGACTGACATTTGTGCATGAGAATAGACTGATTTTCCATGCTAATTCTGAACTTCCCACTTTTACAGCCTCTTTGTTTACTCCTTTGTTACTGCACAACTCCACTTACAAAATGTTGCTATTGTTTTAACATTTTATAGAGTCTCCATTGTGCCTTTGAGAGTATTTTGGGTTGTTTTCTTTCCTCCCTACTCCAGTCTCTGAACTATAGGAAGTTTCATTGCAATGTTTTATCCAGAAGTTCTTTTGTAATGAGTGTTTCCTATTTTGTCTTCACATCTGAACCTGTTTATGTTTGCACAAAGGGTTTTTACTCTTGTAATAACCTCTTGTATAATAAGGCTAAGAAGTATTAAGGAAAACTCTTCAAATTCTACTGCTTCTGATGTCTTCTGACCATCTTCCCTCTTACCTATCAGATTTTATACTTTCATCAATGTAATTCTCTTGCTGTCATCTCAATGATTAATTGCTTATGTGATCTGTAGTAAGTAGTTTTAACATTGTTCTAGTACTCTAGGTTGCTTACCCCATCTATTGACATTTTCTCTGTATTACCGGCAAGGTGAAGTCTTTTCTTTGTATAATTCTTTGGTCTCCACAAATAAGGAGTCAGTGATTCTCAGATAGTTTAAACTGCTGATAATGAAAAAGTTCTAAGAGGCTTTTTTTTGACAAAGAAGTCAACATATACCTGAAGCGTACGTCTGAACTTAATAGTTGTAAAGAGTTATTTCAAGAAAGGACAAAAATGTAAAGTTCTTGTAAGAGTGGAAATTATGTACATAGCGGGTAATATTTTCAGAGTGTCAAAGCCAGCCTTCATATCTACAATGTGAATTAGATGAACTTCAAGTACATAATTCAGCCTGAGATCCTGAAAATACTTCCCTTTTTTTGCCTAAACTAAAATATTTGCTAATAATATCCTTAGACATCTGGTTCATGTCTATTTTGCAGTATCTTAATCTTGACAATACATGGCTTATGTGGCAAGGTTTTGGTAGCAAGGAGTGCCGCATGAGTGGCTTCTGTAAGAAGATGCCAGAAGCTTCCCCCATGTTGATCAGATCCCAAATGATATAGCTCCAAAATACAGCTCTGCTGCTGGCCAAAGCTAAGCCCATCAGACATGTTAACAAGAAAAGTTAATAAAGACTGCACAACAGTTGTGAAAGAGAAGAGTGGTGAACTGTGAGAGCAACAAGGTCACTGAAGAAGGAGGAGGAGGTGCTCCGGGCACCAGAGCAGAGACTCCCCTGCAGCCTGTGCTGAAGACCATGGTGAGGCAGGCTGTCTCTCTGCAGCCCTTGGAGGACTGCTCACATACAGATTTCTTCTAGCTCAAACCTATTATAAGATAGAAGTAAAATGTTAGATAGAAAGAAGACTTTTATAGACTACAGTCCAACTTCTAACTTTCAATTTTAGAGAGAAATATAAATTGACATGGAGATTAACTGTACCTATTCTAAAAGCAGAACACTTCACAATCATTAAAAAAGAGTTATTAAAATGTGGGTAGATTAATACATAGTCACAGAATCACAGAATGATATGGGGTTGGGAGGGACCTCTGAAGATCATCTAGTCCAACCCCCCTGCCAAAACAGGTCCACCTAGAGCAGGTTGCACAGGAACATGTCCAGGTGGGCTTTGAACGTCTCCAGAGATGGAGATTTCACCACCTCTCTGGGCTGCCTGTTCCAGTGTTCTGCCAGCCTCAAAGTAGAGAAGTTCCTCCTCATGTTTAGATGGAACTTCTTATGTTCAAGTTTGTGCTCATTAGCTCTTGTCCTGTCGCTGGGCACCACTGAAAAAAGACTGGCCCCATCCTCTTGACACCCATCCTCTAAGTATTTATAGGTATTGATCAGATCCCCCCTCAGTCTTCTCTTCTCCAGACTAAAAAGACCAAATTCCCTCAGCCTGTCCTCATAAGAGAGATGTTCTGGTCCCCTAATCATCTTTGTAAACCTTTGCTGTCCCCTCTCCAGCAGTTCCCTGTCCCTGTTGAACTGGAGAGCCCAGAACTGGACCCAGTACTCCAGATGGGGCCTCACCAGGGTAGAGTGGAGGGACAGGATAACCTTTCTTGACCTGCTGGCCACATTCTTCATGCACCCCAGGGTGCCATTGGCCTTCTTGGCCACAAGTGCACATTGCTGGCTCATGGTCACCCTGTTGTCCACCAGGACTCCAGGTCTTTTTCCACAGAGCTGCTCTCCAGCAGGTCAGCCCCCAACCTGTACTGGTGCAGGGGGTTATTCCTCCCCAGGTGCAGCACCCTACACTTGGCCTTGTGAATTTCATGAAGTTCTTCTCTGTCCAACTCTCCAGCCTGTCCAAGTCTCGCTGTATGGCGACACAGCCTTCTGGTGTGTCAGCCACCCCTCCCAATTTCATCTCATCAGCAAACTTGCTGAGGGTACATTCCATCCCTTCATCCAGGTCATTGATGAATATATTGAAGAGGACTAGACCCAGTACTGACCCCTGGGGAACACCACTTGTTACGGACCTCCAACTAGATTCTGTGCCACTAGTCATGACCCTCTGACCTCTGTCTTTCAGCCAGTTTTCAATCCACTTCACTGTCCATTCATCTAATCCGTAGGTTACCTATGAGGATGCTGTGGGAGATGGTGTCAAAAGCCTTGCTAAAGTCAAGGTAGGCAACGTCCACTGCCCTCTCCTCATCTATCCATCCAGTCATGCCATCGTAGAAGTCTATCAGGTTAGTCAGACAGGATGTCCCCTTGGTGAATCCATGTTGACTACTTCTGATGACAGCTTTCTTTTCCTCCATGTGCTTTGAGATGACACCCAGAATGAGCCGTTCCATCATCTTTTCAGGGATGAAGGTGTGGCTGATTGGCCTCTAGTTTCCCGGATCCTCCTGCTTGCCCTTTTTGAAGACTGGGATGGCACTGGCTTTCCTCCAGTGCTCAGGCATCTCACCTGTTCTCCAGGACCTTTGAAAGATGATGGAGAGTGGCCCAGCAACGACTTCTGCTAGCTCCCTCAGCACTCATGGGTCCATCCCATCAGGGCCCATGGACTTGTAGATATTCAGCCTTCCTAACTGATCTCTAACTTGGTCTTCCTCAACCAAGGGGAAGTCTTCCTTCATCCAGACTTTCTCTGTTACCTCCAATATTCTCTTTGATCATCTGCTATATTTTAAAATATGAGCAAATGTTTAATTATGGTTAGAAAAATCTCCTATGCAGTAATTAAAATAAATTATTAAGGATATAGATTCAGTCATGTAATCAAGCAAGGGCATCTAGAAAAACTAACATAGTCTTGAACCTTTTTTTTTCTCTTGTCAAATCTATTCATGTTAGATCCAAATCTCAAAATCGTCATA
Organism: Calidris pygmaea; assembly: GCA_003697955.1. Lineage (NCBI taxonomy): Eukaryota > Metazoa > Chordata > Aves > Charadriiformes > Scolopacidae > Calidris > Calidris pygmaea. The sequence goes on from QJSC01020921.1 coordinate 523,977, forward strand.
AAGTAAAATGTATAATGAATCTGCCAGTATTTTGCCCAGTATGATCAGAGACAGGCTTTCTTTGGCCTTTGGACCAAAGGAAAGTGACAAAGAAATGAACATGACATAGGACATGAACAAAGACATAGGAACTTAAAACAGTGCGAATTTGCATAACGTTCCCCAAAAGATAACTTGCCTCTTCTGGAAATTGGTAGAGAAATGCGAGCAGATAACAGAAAAATAGGAGATAACAATGCTGTTCTGTCGTACTGTTTCAAAAAATATCCTGGACTTTTAAAGCTCTAATGGTATCTTATAAAAAGCTCTTCACTACTGTATTATGTACAAAAGCTTTACTATCTTCTTTACTGTCTTTACATGATATTACAAAACTTAAGGGAAATGAGAGCAGAACTTTGTTTATGAATTTGTTTAAAAGAATTAATTGTTACAATGAAAAATGTTATGAAATTTTTATATCTAAAAAAAAGCCTTCAAAATGTTGTCTAAGTCGTACAGATGAACCCACGGAGATTCTGAAGGCTTTTGCACATTACCCAATTGCCCATATCTCAGAGTAACTCTAGAGGCTTTAAGCTACAATCACTCTTCCATTTCCTTTGACTTAGAGAGCGGGAAGGTTTTCTTTTTTTGACCTATTGATCTTAATCAGCAATAAGTTAGCTCACCATGAAGGCTATTTTGATCCATGTCTGCTACATTAATAAAGAAAGTTAGTTGTTAGACTTTCCACTCTGAACAGCTAGACAGATATGCCAAAGTCCAAGTAAAATACTCTTAACAAGAGATTCCTACTGTCTTTGTTATTCTTTCATCCATTTACAGCCCTACCCCTTGATTGAGCAGGAATTATCTTCTTTGTGGCAAATGTATTTATTAACCTAATAATGAGCACTTATAGGGCTACAATTGTTCAAAAGCACCTTGGAATTCTGGTAATAATATTCTTCTATTTTTGCTGAAACCATGTATTTAATGCTGTTGTCAGCATAAAGTTAAAAAATTTTATTAATAGGAGCACACTCACTGGGATTAGAAAGTAAGTGGTGCCACATCTATTATTTGATAGAATTACTCGGTGTAAATATTAAGTGCTCAGCTACTGCTTAACCCTATACAAAAGCAGGAAATCGAAGTTGAAATAGATAAATACCTTTTGTCTCCAAGTTATTGACTATAATAAATAAAAGATTAAAATGTAATTTAATGCAAATTGTAACTTGAGCTATGAATCATTCTTTAGAAGCTAAAGCTATGAAGAAATTAGCTGAGCACTGGAGGTCAGACAGAATGGAGAACCTAGTTCCTTGCATCGTGATAATGCCACTTCTTCACAACCGTAGAGAAACCCTGACCTGCACCATATAAAACCACTCCTCTGATTCCCAGCGCTGTCCATGATAGAGCATCATAGTTAGATCTTGTACACGTTCACATGATGCACACATTTTTTCACCTCTCCCATTCATTTTCAGTGCTTTAATTTTGTGCAGCGAAAGTAGAGACCTGTTACAACCATAAAGTAGAAGCAAACTAAGCAAGATATAATCAGTATCTTCTTGCCTTAAATCCAAATATAACCACACTAAAATAACATGACTAGCAATAGTGTATAATCAGTTTATCACATTTGAATACTATTAATTGCATTTTATAACCCCAGTATATAATTATTTTTATGTATTATATATATTATTCATATCTA
>QJSC01020921.1:525713-539971 GCA_003697955.1 Calidris pygmaea
TCCTAACCCAAACTCTGACAGAGTACTCAATACAAGAATAATAATCTTCTCTTCCTCTTAGTACTTAGTTCATGTAGTCCACTTACACTTTGGCTCTACTATGTCTTACACTGCTGGAAGCATCTTTCTGATAGTTGCTGTTTCTCTGCTTTTACGAAGTAGTAGCCGTAAAATAGAACAGACATAATGCCACTGGAGCACCTCTTATGAAGAAAGGCTGAGAGACCTGGGACAGTTCAGCCTCAAGAGGTGGCTCAGAGGGATCTTATGCATGTGTGTAAGCACCCACTGCAGTAAAGAAGCTGGAGCCAGGTGCTCTTCAGTGGTACCCAGTGACAGGACAAAGAGATAATGGGCTCAAACGGAAGCACAGGAGGCTCCATCTGAACATCAGGAAACACTTTTTTACTGTGAGGGTGATCAAACACTGGAACAGGTTGCCCAAAGATGTTGTGGATTCTCCCTCCTTAGAGATATTCAAAAGGCATCTGGACATGGTCCTGGACAACCAGCTGTAGGTGGCCCTTCTTGAGCAGAGGGAGGTGGAGCTCCAGAAGTCCCTTCTACCTGATCTGTTCTGTGATTCTGTGATCTGATCTATCTGTCTCCTTTCATACTTCATAAATGCTGAACTTTTATTAATTGTATGAGTTTGTGGAAAAAAAAATATCTGTTTATTGCACTGATTTGGGGGATTCCAGACATTCCTTACTGAATGTGATAAGTAAAAATGGGAATTGTTTGGAAAAAAAATATTACATAGAGTTCATCTACAGTTACACATACATATTTTCTATTATCTGCCTCAGAGGATTCAACTTTTTCAAATAATAGCATTGCATCCCATCTGGTCTGTATGAGTACAAGGTCATTGACTTCAAACAAATTTTCCTAGTTTACAACCACAAAAGATTTTCCTGTCAAGTTAGGAGCATCCATCTTGATAATGTGTATTGTAGGGATACTACTGAAAAAACAAGAGTTCATGGATGTATACTACAGAGATGCAGTAAGCTCTCAGTTAATGTTAAAATGTCAGCAATTATTGTTTCTGAAATGGTGTAATTATTCCAGAAAGTACCAATTCTCCCCATCTTGAGGCTATAGTTCCACAAGAGTCATCCAAATATATATCCACCACAGTTCTCAGAGAAGGCATAAAGCAGAAACATTTCTGAACACTATAATGTCATTGGTGGGTATTTTCTGAACAGATCCAGTGTTGCTTGCCTTAGCAAAATGTAATAGTCAAGTAGGACATTTTGGAGTGTAAGATTTGATACATTTGAGATGAAAGAACTTTTTTAGTTCACTTTGAATTTTCTGCCTCTGTGATATTTATCCATTGTGTAAGACAGGGGAAAGAAAACTCCCAAATGGTGTGAAATGATACTGTGTACTACAGGAGAGAAAAATGCCTAATTGTGAATAAGCGCAGTCTCCCAGAATGGACTAAACAGTTTATGCAACAGATAGGACCCTGCAGAATAGAAAGAATTCCTATGCTGTTCAAAATCTAACGTTATCTGGACAGTGTAGAATCCAGACAATTATGGGCAAGTCTCAGATTTTCCTTTGGCTTTCAAAATGCTATTTAGGCACATGAAGGGATGCATATTCCAAAAAATGCAGACCATAAATTCCCTATTCCACTGGCCTCTAAATCCATACAGTGTCTAAGTTTGCATAGCATCTAAATTTTGGTCCTGAGTTTTTTCATAGGATCCTTGTAGGTATTTAGATTTCTCTCAGGACCAAGAAGGCTTCAGGGAGGGTGGCTAACTCCTGACCAAGCTGCTTTATGAAGTATCCAGAGTGCTGATTTTGGAGTTGTGTTGGGAGTTATGTCTAATGCACAACAACCACAGTGAATTCAGCAAAATTAGGCCCACCACACTCACTTAAGGTCAACAACCTCCCTTTGCACAATAGCTAAGTGTTTCACACTTGGGCTTAATTTTCTTCTCAGATCAAAGACTACAATTTAGTAGCAAGGTTAAACAATTAATTTAACAGTGCTCTTTGTTTATAAGGTTCTTGCTAAGATAAACATGGAATTTTTTATTTTTTCCTGTTACAGAAATTTATTTGAATCTGTGAGTGGCATGTTGCTCTTTATGACTTTCAACAGTATATAGATCCCTGTTATAAATGTTTTCAAAGAGGGCTCTAGCTCTTAACATTTTCTGGCCGGAAAGCTCCAGAAGAATTCTGGCAGCCTGAGAACCTTCAGAACCCCTATCTCCTTTACTGTTGGTATACTGCACGACTATAGATCATGGAAGCATGTGGACATGTCACACATAAGAAGAAACAGACAGTCTGCAGAGTGGACATCATTCAATTGCTTCATTTCTGCTACTATGAAATCAACGTGCAAAGATACTAATAACCAGCAATGTTAGATAGCACTTTGCCGTCATCTGCTTTGACTCTGCAATTAATATCTGTGTAGCTGCTTCAGACAGGATTCATGGTGAAATGTTTTTCCGCAACACTGTTAAGGAACCATTTAAACAACTGTCAATGGCAAATTTAAGACCTGCCATTACTGCAGACAGGCTTCAGGACAAAAATAAGGGTTTCTTTTGATGAAGGTTTTAGGACCAGTTTAGGATCAGATTTTTAAAGATCAAAGATTAAAGATCTTGCTTTGAAAACACTGAGAAGTTGATTAAACACCTATTTTTTAAAGTTCTTCTAGATGTTTTTTATCCTAATATGGCCCTAATGTACCTTTCTGATCACCTAAATTTTAAAAAAATATAGGGGCTTTGTTTATCCCACACATTATAAGGTTAATATAGACATAATTTTTATGCTTGAAGGATATCTTGTAGTACCCAATCATACTGATATGTAAACTGTACAGCACATAGGAATTAATTTCTCTTTATCTGATTAAATGTATATATGAAAGCATATTATATATAAAAATATANATATTAGAAGATATAAAAACAGAGCAATCTTAAATATCCAATGCATTGCAGTGTTCCTCTGAGAACACCTTTTATTTTCTTACATTTTGGATATTTGCTTCTCTGGACTCTAGTTTTTGTCAGATATCCGGGAAGTTTGTCTGAGTTCTCTGATGAAGATTATACTGTCTATTTGTAATAAACCCTAAATCCTTTATTTGGGTCCATTTTTGATGGTACATTACCATTTTCAGGCATATTCTTTTTTCAGGTGTTTGATTCCTTATGTTATTGCCTTGCTTTTTCTACACTAAATCAAATAAAGTAGTTATTCAGTCATGCTGTTTTCATCCTTCTGATTTTGGTCACCCTTCTTTATGGTGACCTTATCTGCCTTTCAAACATTTTTCTTTCCTATAAATATAGTTATTTTGTAGCTTAATCTTTTCTTGAGGCACAAACAGCTTCAATTATAAACCTTGAACTTAATTTGATTTTATCTACAATAAAGACTTTTATGCTTTCAGAAAACATTTGTTTTATTTAAGATAGATCAGTGCATACTACACTCTTAGTGGTTTATTAGATTAGTCTTTTGCATGGTAGAGGAAAAAAAAGCCAAATATAGTCTCTTGGCAGCTTCTCCTAATTTCTTAAATACCACAGTATTTTACAAATAGGTAACAAATTGGTTTTTTCTAGCATTTTTCTCTTCTGTTCTATTCATACTTTAGGGATGACCCTTGTTCATTATTATAGTCTTAATGAAGACCACTTAATTCATTTGTGGACTTAGTGTTATTTCAAAAATCCTTGATGAGGAGAAAGTGGTCCAGCTGAGAGTCAAGCACATGAATATGCTGTGAGAGCTGAAAATGGCAGAAGCATCTATCGATGTATCTTATATTTATTAAAAAGACTAATAAACTCCTCAAAAAGCCTTATTTTCTCAAGGTGGCCCAAAAAATTCAAATGAAAACTTACAATTATATCAAGTTGAGAAAGAACTGTGCATTCTCTCTTCTCAATACTTTTCATATTAAGGCATTTAAAGGTATTAAAAATTATCAGACTTTGACAATTTTTGGTTTGGTAAGTTTACAGGCTTTTTTTTTTTTTTCTATTATGTTTGTAATACCCTTTTGATATCCTTTTAAAAGTGTCTATTTACATGGCCATTTTTTACCATGTGAGAGTAACCATGCAGGAGCACTTTAATGATCAGAAAAAATAAATACTGTGCAAATACTTTCTGCTATCCTTGCTAAGACAGTAAGGTAGAAGGTCATTCTAGCAAGATAGAAGTATTGTAATGCAGATTACATTCATTTTCTTCTGTTTGCTGCTAGAGAACAGAACATTCTGACAGATCTTTCCACATGTATTTCTCAGAACATGTAGCTTGTTATTAGTTCAGCTAAATGATAACATTTGCAAGCAAAAAATATGGGATAATACTTCTGCTTTATAATCTAGTGTAACACCTGCAAAGCTATCGTCACTCTACTGTCCCTTGAAACTTTTCCTGCCACCAGGCAGTAATAAAGACAATTCCCACTATCCTCCATCCTATGACATTTTTCTCCTAATATACTGAATGCTGTGACAGTTATTCTTAGCCATAACATCTCCTTTTTAACTTCACAGGACCTGATGGCAGCAGATCAGTCCCTCTATTTCACTTCAGTGAGGTGACTCCCTTTCTGTCAGTAGATTTCTTCTACCATATGCATTGCTTGAAGCTATGCAACTTCATCCTAGAAGCCTACATTTGGTTAAATCTTAAACATTATTTATTAAAGTGAAAAATTAACTGAACACAAATTGATTTTTAATTTATTCCAGTAACCTGAGATAAATTATTTCAGTAACCTCTGTCATTAGCTCTGTCTTTGGCCAATAAACCTGCACCAGTTTTGGCTGGGGTGGAGTTAATTTTCTTCATAGTAGCTCTCTGGGGCTATGTTTTGGATATGAGACCAAAACAGTGTTGATAACACAGGGATATTTTCATTACTGCTGAGAAGTTCTTACACAGAGTCAAGGCATTTTCTGCTTCTCACACTGCCCCACCAGCAAGTGGGCTGGGGGTGCACAAGAAGTTGGGAGGGGACACAACCAGGACAGCTGACCCCAACTGACCCAAAGGATATTCCATATCATATGATGTGCTCACCAATAAAAGCTGGGGGAAAAAGAAGGAAAGGGGGGGATGTTCAGAGTTACGAGATTTGTCTTCCCAAGTAACCATTACCTGTGATGCAGACCTGCTTTCCTGCAGATGGCTGAACACCTGCCTGCTGATGGGAAGCGGTGAATTCCTTGTTTTGCTTTGCTTGTGTATACCATTTGCTTTACCTACTAAAGTATCTTTATCCTCACCCATGTGTTTTCTCCCTTTTATGCTTCCAATTCTCTCCCCTATCCCACTGCGGGGAGTGAGAGAGTGGCTGTGTGGGGCTGAGCTGCTGGCTGGGTTTAACCTACAACAAACCCTTATCTCAGGAGCAGAGCCTTGTGTCTCAACACAACTCTTACACTGCTGCAAGGTATATTATTCACAGCAGTGGGACAGCTCTTAGCCACCCTCCTGTTCTGTGGTGTTATCATTGTTGCAAGAAACTTCTGAGGCTCAAATCATCAGTTTCATAGGCAAACAGAGCGTGTGATCCTGACAAGCAGGTCTATTTAAGCTTCTTAGAGAAGGTACTGTATTACCTTTGTTATTACTTAAATGCAAATATGTTTTCCAATGGCTGAGTGGACTTAGATAGTCAACTAGCAAGTGCAAGTTTGCATTACTAGTGTGAAATTCTTTTCATCAATAAACCAAACCAGTAGGGTTACATTATTTTTTATCAAAGTTTGAATCTTGACTATTTGTGTAAAAATAAGATTGAATTGTGATTGAAGTATACTTTCTTAGATAAGCAGTGATCTATTTTTGGGTTCTCTGTGTACAGCTTCAAGCACGTGATTCACCACTCAGTTGCACTTACTATGAAACATCATAATAGATCTGAGGTAGCAATGGGAGAAGAGAAAGAAATGGAGAGGCTGCGGGGTTGCTTTTTAATTTAAGGCAAAGGAAGGTTTTTGTCCAGAGGGGAAGAAAAGAAAGTGAGGAAAAAAGAGCAAGCTTTGGAGCTCTTCCTGTAGCATCAACAATGCATCAAAAACAGAAAGCAGACTCTTCTGTACCTTGGTTTCTTCCAGTGGAAAAGCAGATTAATTTAATTTATCCTTATGGATGTTTCAAATACCAGACTGCAGAAGCATTTGTTCAAAGTGATATAACAGACTTTAAGTGGTTTAGTTAAATAATCATTTTTCCCTGAAATAAGCAACACATTCCTGAGCCAGATGCCTCTAGATGTTGAAAATTACAGAAAATTAATTGTTTGTAAATTGATTGTTTCACACTGTTTTGCCCCTGAGAGGACATACAAAAAGATTTTAGTTCTCAATGTCTGCATTATGCAGGCTCTGGAGGATGTACTGAATCATTTCTTGTTATGATTTTTTTTTTTTTTTTTTGGCTGAAAAGTGCTAGCATTTGCAATTGGGAATGTAGTGGAAAGAAGGTTAGAGAGAACACGTATAACCAAACAAGAACTAAAATCAGATGATTTTCATCCCGGCATCAGCTAAGTAGTAGGTGTGTAGTAGATATTCATTACTCTGAATCTGTTACTTTCTGTTTAACTACTTACTGTGATATTCCAGACACTGATGTTCTTTTGAAAGAGTGATTGAGAGTCTTCAGACAGTCCTGCAGCAAAAATAATAGTAAAAATAAGAAAAATCATACCCATTTGGAAATATTTTGTGATTCTTTGAGCATGTGGCCAAGAGGAAGTATGTTGAAACTAATATTACAGGTCTATTTAGCCGTTATTGAAATGAAGTCAATTTAATCTACTTTACGTGTGTGAGAACATTTTGCTTTTAACATGGCTTTTTATTGACAATAGGCCTTACAGCTATGCTTCCTCCTCACCTATTCATTCCCATCTTTCCATATAAAATTTTTCACCTCGTGGTCCCTATCAATGAAATTTAGTGGCATGCTAAATGCAAAAAATGAATAGTGAATAGTTATAAGCTTCATGAAAATCAGCAGCTCTGGGATCTCAAGGTTGGTCCCTCTCATAAAATGGTGATAAAAGTTCAGTTGTATCATTCCAGTGTGGTGGCAGGGGGCTTCCACCTACCTTGGCTACAGCCAAGAATACCCATTTCCGGGTCCTCTAGCTATACCTATGCTGTGGAACATCCTAGCTCATGGTTTTATACAGCCTTCCCCATATCTTCCCCATAGAAAGAAGCCTGGACAAGCAGTTTAGATGAAATTATTGCATTAGCCTGACAGGGCTCTGATAAAAAATTTATTTATCAGGAGAAAAAGACTGCAGCAAAGTTTATACTGATGAAAGTATCAATGAAATTCAGCAGAGTACTAGATATCAAAAGGACAATAGCTCTACAAAAGGGAATGATTAGCAGTGCCACTGCTGAGGGAAAGCTGATAACTTTGCCATTATACCTTTGTTTGGTAGCAAACAACTTTACTACTGTGTATGGTTATGCTTCAGAGTGCAATTAAGATATGCCCTATAAAAAGCACCACCTGGGCTGTTTTGTGAGGAGAGCTACCGCCCAACCTACCTGAACAAGTTTTGTCACCACCTGTGAGACGACATACCCTTACCAGCAGAATTGCAGGTAATTTCTGTCCTTGGCAGCTTCCACCAAAGCCCATCCCATGGAAAGCCTGGCTGAACTGACCTGTGCAAAGTTCTGTGTTGCCACAGCAAGAATACAACTATTATTCTGAAGTTTTCTTTTTAATCCTTGCTTGGCTACCTCTAATCATTACCTGTGCATAGCTTAGAGAACACCTCTACAATCAGCCTTCTTGGGTTAAATAGGGAGGATAAAAATTTTTGAATAGCTTTTTAAGCCCTTTGAACAGTTTTTGGAAAGCTTCATAGTGGCTAAATGAAAGACATGGTGTCTCTCACCTAAAGAGCTTTTCTATGGAAACAAAGAATAGATTTACGTACCTCTAGAGGGAGATAGGATTATAAATCCCTTTGTATGTCTGACCCTCTGTGCTTCTGGAAAAATAATCGCCTTTTTTGTGGTTCTCCATCCTCTTTTTTTGTCCACTTATTGTTTTATGAAAATATCAAGTTTTCTATCCTTTTTTTTTTCCTAAACCCTCATTTGCTCCTGCCTACTTTTGTGGACTTCAGCCTACTTCTGAGCACAAGTTAGTGTTCAGCTACACGTGTTCTTCCATGTCCTCCCCCTCTTTACAACTTTGCTATCATTCCTCACTTCCCACCCTTTAACCTTCCAAGATCACATTGTCTATCTAGGCTGTTATTCCCCACTACCTAGAAAGCATCTTTGCATGTAATATGCCTGTATGATGGCAGAGAAGAACATTCCCTCTCTTTGCCAATGAGAAGCAGCACAATAATAATTTTTAACAAGATTCTTTGTAAGTACTTACAATATTCTGCAATCTTTATAGCCTTTAGGAGGCAATAGTAGCTTTATCTTTGGAAAGCTAACTAATCTTTCTTTACATGTGATATAAAGTTTGGCTGAGTTAGGCAAAGGGGATTTATGGGGAAAGAGGAAGCACTGCTTTCCTTGCTAAGCATGGTCATTTTTAGATACAGACCCACACCTTCAGAAATTCCTGCATAGAAAATGGATGAAATTCTTAGCATTTTTAGGTAAAGTCTCCTTTTTTTGCACGTTCATAGTAACGAAAGACAGAAGTATACTTCTTAGAAGTATGATTTATATATAAGTTTATGCAATTATTTGCAGAGATTTTAAATGCCATATTCCTTAAATCTCTGTCTCTCTATCAATGATTTCTGTACAACTGAATAATACATAATTAATTGAATTATCACCAAAGCCTCTAGCTGAAAGTTTGAACACTGAAACCTAGGGGCTTACATTTATTTATATAGTGCTTGAGGGATCAGGATAAGTACCTTTGTACCTCACTCCTCAGATTAATGTAAACCTTATTCATGCTTATTTCTTATGTTTTTAATAAAGTGATTGTTCATGGGTTAGTTAATTTTAAGCCCAGATGCACAGCACTTCTTTAATATAACAAGGGAACATAGAACGATATTTTAATACATTTTCCTGTGTGTCAGATGACTGTGACATTTCTCTTGAGAGACACAAAGAATGAGATGGGCCAGCAGTTTTGCAATAGTATACGCGTTTTAGGTTTTTTTCCTCAAAAAAAAAATAAATCCTTTAATGAAATCTTAGCTTTGGCCACTTAAAAAAGTTTCCATGTGCACTAATGTTAGCTAGGGAGTTAAAAGTTTCATTTACTCAGATAATGAGGTCCAGCAATGGAATAATCACTGCCCTGAGAGGCTTCCTTCAGTTCCATATTCATAGCCCATATCTACTCACCTGAACATCACATCAAGCTATCTATAATAGCGGTTCTTAAGTATATTACTCACTGGTCTTAAGACTCTTCCCAAGTCATTAATTGTTTTTAAAATCAATTCCCCTCTGGTAATATCTGTCTTCACATACTTTTCCTTTATAACTCTTTTGCTGCTTATCTCAACCTGATGCTGCTCCCACTAATAATTTTGGTTTATTTTCTCTGTATCAGACAAGTAGACATCAGCAGATCTTGTCTTTCTTGTGTTGTATTTGGATCTTTACTGTTCCTAAAGAGCTCTGCCTTTAAACACTCCCTGTGAAATATCCAGGGGAAAAAGCAATAGCAAAGTGAAAATGAACAATTAGCAAAATTCATGTGGCTAAAGGATGCTACAGACAATTGATTTCCCTGTCCTCAGGACTTGCCAGCATCATAATGCTAGCAGTCACAGAAATTTAAGAAGATACAGTACAGAATATTAAAGAGCAATATGAATTTGAAAATACTGTTGTTTTTTTTTTACTTAGTAAAGATTTTATCAAAATCATTCAGAAGACCATTTTTAAATCCTACACAACAGTATCTTGTCACCTTGACTAATTTATATATTTCTCCCAAAATATTTTTAAATTTATTGTTTGGAATTCTATTTGGGTGCATCTTTCTTCTTACCTAAGAAAATTAAATTTCATAGCTGAATGTTCAGCTCTTTCCCTTATATTCAGTTTGTCTCTCAGAAAGCGAAAGCCTTCAGCTGCATTAAGTTTTGCTATTGAAAGATAAGGCTGCAGGATGTTGCTTTCCTTATATGATTCTCTGCCCAGCCACATTCAGGTATTACAGGAGATATACAGGAATGAAAGAACTGAAAAGCCCTGTGAAAAAGAAGGGATGGAAACATACTAGGAAAGAGCAAAGAAAGAAATTACTTCTTGGGAAAAGGATGAATCAACTGAAGAGGAGAAATTTCTGGGTTGAGTAATGAGTCACTTTTTTCTCATCTTATTCTTGAAAATTGTTATGCCTTCCTGTCTTGTCTGCTTTTGCAATGTAAGTGATAGTATAGTGGTATCTCCAGAACGACTATACAAACTCTGATGTTAATTATTGAGACTGCCCAGTATTAACCCAGAGGTTTCACAGAAGAGAAACAAAACCTAATCTTATCTCAGACGTCTTGTGTCTTTGATCTGCTGTGCTTTCAGAATGCTGTGACTCTGCACAGTGTTTCAGAACTCAACTGTAACACCAAATGCAAGGCGGGGGTGGGAGTGGAGGGGAAGTACTTTAGAAAAGGAGGTTTCTGTCAATTTTTAGCAAAAACACTACAATTCTGGTAAAGTTCGTACCTTCAGTTTTTCCAAGCTTGCTTAGAAAGAAAATATCTATGATTCCTGACAGTGAATGGAATGAAATTCTGAGTGTGTCCTAGAGTCATCAACACTTTAGGGAATTTTCTCACTAAAACAGATTCTTGTTCCTCAGAAGTGCAATACCTTAATCCTTATTTCTTTAAGTAGAAGTAGGCTTACAGACAGTGCAGGGACACTTGATTAATTTCTTTCTGTAATATCTAAGTGAATGAGATTTTGTATAGGTCTTCAATTTACTGAGATAAATGGAAGCTGTTTCAGACATCATGGAAGAGAAGGGAAAGGACCAAACTAACTCATTAAATATTGGCTGGTCTGTGACAGGGCATGATGGACAAGCTCTGAACAGGGACTGGAACAGAAATCTGCAATGAAACCTAATTATATTTAACCACTCTTCTTTCTGGCTTCCAGCCTCTTTAGATTCAAATTCTTTGGGTTAGGCTGCATCCAGCAAGTACCGCTTGTGATATTTACTTCCAAAGCCAGTGGATTAGACATACTCCTTGATGAGGTCTAAAGCATTTTCAGGAGGGGATAATCACATTCCCTGGTGCCAGATATTAGGTGATAATGCAATTTGAGGAAATTGTTTAGTGTGTATAGGAGCAGTACTACAGTTAGAGCAATGCCTTTCCCAAGATGCAGGGTCAAATATGAATCCTGAGACTAGACCTGTTATTTTTGGCTTTATGGTGATGACAGGCTTATGTCTAATATTCTAGCTTCAAAGACAGATAACAGTCTTTAAAATAGCTATTTAACTGAATGTTACGAACCACCAAGGAAGTTATTACAAACTTTCTCGGACCTAAAGAGTTACTCACCTGTGTTCCAATTCAAGAAAGAAATAAAATGGGTTAATATTTTCATGTTCATTTTTAATACCTTTCCTGGATAAGGATCCTAACAGAGATCTAACTCATATCATCAGAAAAATAGATGAGATTCCAAAAATCTAAAATGGACAGATAAAGCTGCAAAATGCATGCTTCATATATCAGCCCAGTGTTGCAGGCCAGTTTGAGCCAAATTATTTTCTCTGGGGGAGTTTTGTCCACAAGGTACCTCCAAGTTTGGAAACTTGATATAAAACTGTTCAAAAAACCCCGCCTTTGATAGGCAAAAAGCAAAATGCCAGAGCTCAAAAACCAAACCCCCACTTCTCAATCATAAAAAGAGACACCAAGGACAGAATGATGAGCAAAATTGTCAAAAATACAACAAAATACCTAATAATAACATGATAACATGAAGTGGAAGTGTTTTTGTAGACACTGAAAGAAAATTTGCTTTGTATTGCATACGGTGAATTATGTTGTGAAAATATGAAAAACATCAGCTTCCTCTCTTGGGAATATCAGTAACAGTAAATTAAATACTATCACTAACAGTAAGTTAAATACATTAAGAAAGAAAATATTTTCACTACTTTATCAAAGCCACTAAAATGTTGCTCTAAATTGGATAATTGCATACTTTTTGACATTGAATTTAAAGCAAAGTCTTTGTCTTTCCTTCAGTGGAGTTAACTACCAATTTCAACATTTTTCATATTATTTCTCTTGTAGTTATACCATGAATCATAGTTAGGGCGAGAAAACATTCCTAATAGAATACGAATGCGCAAACTTTTTGTCAAAGACATTATTATTTACCAGCTATGGTAAAGCAGCAAAGCAGCAACATTATTTTCAGCAAGGCAGTAAGAAAAGTTTCAGTTGTGAATATTCATGAATACAGAATATCATACATCACACTCTTGAAGTTGTTTTCTTTTGCCAGAGGATTTTTACCTTTCATCTGCTTTTAGATGAGAATTAAAAAGAATCTTTTCTTCTTGTAGTATCTTCCTAACTCATAGGTCTGTTTTTCTTTCATTCTCACTTCCAAATTGTGTCTCTAATGATGTAATATTAAAAATATTTTAAATATAGTTCATAGAAAGGATTCAAAATAAAGATACATTGGATTGCATTGCTCATTTGGTGTTGTTCTTCCCAGACAACTCCAAAATTTTGTAAAATTATTTAACAGTTGAAAAAACTTTTAATCACATCTGATTTACCTTTTCAGTAATGGATCTCACTAGTCATACTGGAGTGCTGGATAGCACTTACACAGATGACTAATGTAACTGACATCTCCAGAAGTACTGTTTGATCAAGGACTGCAAAATGTATCCCATATATAGCATTGTTTCCAAAACAAGAAAATACGATTTCACATTGTTTTAATGCAAGCAGGACTTGAGCCAAAGAATGTATTTCCAAGGTAACAATGTTGTTGGTCCTTCTGGGTAAAAATTTCATCTCAGATCCAGAGATAATCCAGTTTATCATCCTGCCCTAAATGTGTTGATCATAATGACGCAACATAAGGAAAGCATGCTTTCTGGAATGCCACGTCACTTTGAGGATATGAATTTGCTCCATCAAGGACTCTATTATCCAGATTCAAATAGTCTATAAAATGAGTATCAATTTATATTATCTGCTCTGAAAGATGACTACTTCAACAGAAAACCTATGGGAAATTGGACAGCTTTTTCATAAATTCAGGGATTAATTTATAGAATATGAATATACAGGTGCTTAAAGCAGTAAATGATAGACAATTTTAATCTATGCAATGAAAAAAACATACCCTAATTAAACACTCACCATCTCATTAAAAGAAAAAAAGAAAGACTTTTAGATACAGTGATTTATCCCATCAGGATAATTCCACACCCAATTTAGCCATTGATGCATGTCTAATATTTGATTTCCCTGATGACTTGGAAGATATTTAAGCTGGTGTCTTCTACTTTCCTTGCACAGGAAACCTGCATAAAAAGCTCTTTGACACTGCAGGAAAGAACAAAAGCTATATCCCATATTTACCAACACAGTGTGTGCTGGAGGAACAAATAAACCAGTCACCTAGAATCTAACTAACAGAAACTATTATGGCTTACAACTCAGATCACTTCAAACACCATCATATTTGAATCATTGCCCAGGGAAGTGGTTGAGGCACCATTCCTGGAGGTGTTCAAAAGATGGTTTGACATGGTCCTCAGGAATATGGTTTAGTGATTTTTTTCATTGGTTATTTCTTCTTTATTTTTTTGTCAGAGTTAGGTTGATGGTTGGACTAGATGATCTTTAAGGTCCCTTCCAACCTAGACGATTCTATGTTCTTCCAATTCTGTGCTTTTTCGCAATACCAAAAAAAATAAGCTCCCTGCTTTACGGTGACATTGTAATAATTGATTCATTAAGGCAACAATTGCATTAAGGCAACAATTGCAGGGAGGGGAAGCAGAAAGCGAGCATCACTATCAAAGAGGAAGAGATCAGTGACCTGCTAAGCCGCTTGGATGCACACAAGTCTATGGGACCGGAGGGACTACATCCAAGAGTGCTGAAAGAGTTGGCAGACGTGCTCGCCAAACCGCTTTCCATCATTTACAGGAAGTCAAAAAGCATTTGACACTGTCCCCCATACAAATCTGGTGGAAAAACTGGCTTCACA